>SNQJ01S0006698.1:20594-31610 GCA_010110895.2 Picea sitchensis | reverse complement strand
TTGTGAGAAACTCAGTGGTGAAATATCCACTCACATTGTTCCACAACTTGGTCTCGGGGATGAAAGACTCCTCCACACCATTCTAGTCTCAGGGCCAGCTTATCGAGGGAGGTTCGATCCAGCTTATCCTGAGGGCCTGGGGTCATTCCGATAGTTGGTTTTTGTTTGCAGGGGCAGGACCATCAGTTTGAGGGATTTTCTGGAGGGTTATCATCATTATAGATTTGTCTGCAGATTGGGACGTCGTGGAGCCATAGGGGACGTCCTGTGATTCAGTAAAACTCAGATCTAGGGAGATCTTCTTGAGATCCGAGCCTGAAACGTCTCCCACGGGATTCTCATAGCCCGATCTATATTCTTGGAGAGTTTCAGAGTATTTGGAGGCCTCCTTCATCGGGGCCAAACCAGCTAGGGTTTCATTCATCCAGTGGGGTACACCATTCAGTGGAGAATTCAGATCTACGGGGTTTGAGAGTGGATTTGGGAATTTGGACATCTGGATTTTCCTTACAGTTGCACGATCTATCATTTGGCATATTTCTCGGGATGATTGGACACTTTTGGTAGCAGGGCAGAATTATTCAGGGCTTCAGCATTCTAGCAGGACGTAGCACTTTCCAGCTTGGAGATTGAGCATTAGTACGGCTCAGATCTGCTTTATTTAGTCTTCATTGTATATCCAGCCTTTGGAGGCTTATTTTGTATTGTCGGGAGCATTTTGTAGCAGCTCATATCTATTGCTTGTACGACCATCTGAGGTTTATGCCAGATCGGCCATCTATTGTATTGATCTTACATTGCTCATAATAAAAAGGTCAGATCTTTGTTTGTGCTTCTACATCTTGAATATATTGTGATCTCCAAGTGTTGATGAATCTTGTATGCACTTAATAACTCAATAAATTAGTAGTAGTTAGTGATTCCAAGAAATAATTTGGCTTGGGATCATTACAGTCCACATACTTGCAACAATTCCACATCAACATCAAGTATAAAACAAGAAGCACCAACCACGTCGTTGATTGCCTCAGCATACCTCCAATCGTGGCACTCACCATGGTTCTAGACTCATTTGGCCATGAGACCTATGGATGGCTCCAACTCTATGAGACAGACTCGGACTTTGCCACCACCTACCAAATGTTGGGTGCAAACGCAGTTGTCGATAATTTCCATCTTTAGGAAGGGTTTTTGTGTCGTCTGGGGCATATTTGCATTCCATCAAGAAAGCAAGTGAAGCTAATATGGGAATCCCACTACATTCGGGTGGGAGGACACTTCAACATTGAAAAGACAGTGGTAATGCTACAGAAACATTTCTACTGGCCAAAACTTCGACAGGAGGTCAGTAAGTATATCAGGTCCTGCACTGCCTACGCTATTGCCAAACCAACCACTAAGAAACATGGCATGTACACCCCTCTTCCTTCTCCTGACATGCCATGGGAATCCATCTCAATGGACTACATGTCGGGCCTCCCATCCACCAAGCGGGGAAATGACTGTGTTTTGTGATTGTTGATCACTTTTCGAAGATGGAGATTCTGACTGCCTGCAAGAAGAGAATCACAGCAGAGGCCATTGCCAAGCTCTTCTTTGAACGAGTCTAGGTACATTTTTGGATCCCACAAACCATTGTCTCATATCGGGACAGTCAATTTCTCATCACATTCTAGTCGAGCCTCTAGTCATTGCTAGACACCAAGCTCACCAAATCCATGGCCTTCCACCCCTAGACAGATGGCCAAACTGAGGTTGTAAATCGAATGATTGCGCATATCCTACGCATGTATAATTCCAAGCACCCTCACACATGGGATGAGATTCTTCCCTATGTCCAGCATGGCTACAATCGAGACCTGCATAGCTCAACCGACCACAACCCCTTTCAGGTGGAGTTGGGATTCCAACCATTGTGTCCCATAGATGTTTCACTTCCCCTTGCGGTCACCTCGACCGACTCATCTCCTAATCCCACTGAAGCTGACAAATCCACTCAGTTCATTGAGTGGATCCAGCACATACGCCAACAGGTTCAGGATATCCTACAGAAGTCCAATGATAAGTATAAGCAATGCCATGATCAACATCGGGTGCCACATAAGTTTCAGGTGGACAACAAAGTTTGGTTGCACTTGCATAAAGAACACCTTAAAGGACCCCATTGGAAGCTTCACCCACTCTGTTATGGGTCATACACCATCACCAAGATTGTGGGGGGTAATTATTTTGAGCTCAACCTTCCTCCTTTCCTTGGCCTACACCCAGTGTTCAACGTGGATCTCCTTTGGCCTTATTTCCCACCATTATTGGACACCTCACAAGTAGAAGAACATCTAACACCAACATATATCAACCCCAATTGCATACAACATGAATCTATTGATCATATTGTGGACACACAGATCAAGGGCACTCGACAACAAAGGATCTAGCTTTATCGAGTCATCAAAGCAGGGCATCTCCTACACCAAGGCAACTGGCTCACCCGGGGGAAAATTTAGTAGAAATTTCCTCATCTGATGGGAGAAATCAATGAAATGGAGGCCATTTCTTCCTAAGGAGGGAGGATTGGTCCAGGTGGATATCGGTGGCCACCCACCTATTCCATTGGCTCAAAAAATAGTTTTCCACCTTGGTAGTTTTTCAGGTTCCAAACTTCTGGGGTTGTTTTGAGGCCCTAAACAACATTTTTTTGGGATTTGGGGCCCAAGTGACTAGAAAAGGTTGTGACTTGGGCCAGTCATAAATTGTTCTTCTCGATTAGACCTTTCCAATGGGCTATCGTGCGCCTACAACATAGATCGTATGAAAACGTTACGACCCCGGGAATTTGATGTACTAACTTACCCAAACGAACGGGCTATCATGCGCCTATAACATAGATCGTATGAAAATGTTACGACCCCAGGAATTTGATGTACTAACTTACCCAAACAAGGCCCACCTGAATTTTGGCGCTTCATCTCCTAGGGTTAGGTTTTTGGATGTCTAGGGTTTTTGACATTCCTGTTTATTGTAAAAGGCCTTCAGGGCCTCATTTTAACCATTTTCTTGTGAATGAGTGCAATCGTCGCATCTCTTCTCAGAGATAAGCCGCCACCATTCTAGCAAGCTTGTTTTCCTCTGCATTTTACAGTTTCAACTTATTTCCTTATTGAATAGAAAACCAATTTTACTGTATCTATGTTATTATGTGTTAAGCATCTGTTAATAATCTGTAGTCATTTTGTTCTGCTCGTAAAATCTGGATCAATGGAGCATCTATTGATGCCTCATGTGTCACATACTTATCCCAGTTTATAGTCTATGTTTCCCAAGTCACTTTTTATGTCGTGTTTATGTTCAAGGGAAGTTAACCTATGTCGGCCACTCTGCAAAAGTATTTTCTTTTGAAGTCAATCTTCTCGTGTTTCAAGTACTTCTCATTTTACAAGTATCTTTGTATCTAACTCGTGGTAGTATAGAAGGTCCCCATTAACTTGTTGTTGGTGGGTCTTATCTTATCGATTATAACTCATTAGTCTAAGAGTGTGACCTAGCATTTCACCCTGGGCCTATTTACATCATTGATAGGTTCCCTTGCACTTAGTAGATGAAAATCATCATTGGTCATTGACTGAGCAGTTTCCCTTGTGTTTGATGTCAACAAACGTTATCACACATAGGGATTCATGTCGTACCTTGGTTTCCATTTGACCCCATTGGTGGATTCCTCATCTTTGTTGGTAGTCTTCATCATTGGACATTATTCAAAGAGTCTTTATTGTGTGTTATTCCATATGGTACATGCCAGAGTCATACCTTGGTGTGGTTCCTTCAATATTTTCGTTCGATTTCTTCCAAATATTTGGACTTCTGCTACTCCTCCTGTTGGATGTTGGGATATGCCTTATTCCCTCCTTCTAGCAGATCTCTTCCTATCAACTTCAACACATCTTTCTCTAGGGCAGGGATCTAGAGTCATTTTTAGTACCTTGGGGCTCTCAAGAATTAGTGGTAGGTTCCCTTGCTATTGATAGTGAGAATGCATCAATGTCCCATGATCAGTAGATTCTATCAGATGTTCTACATCAGATCCTTTATTCACACTTTTTATATTGTACTAGGTACCTTGATTCCCATTATCATTATCGGTGGGTTGTCTCTCATTTGTTAATGGTATACAACAATGAATGATAATCAAATGGTTTCTCACTGTGTTCAAATTCAACACATCTATTCACAAAGTGTATACTTGTACCATAGCGGGTTGTTTTCAAGACCTCAACGCAAGTAGTAGCATCACCTCTTTTGTGATCCTGCCCAAGTTTTATTGATTGTACCACCTTCTTTGCATTGGTACTTGCAGAGGATCAGTTTTTTCACATCATTGACTTTAGATATCCTCTTTTTTATTATGAGACATAACTCCACTATGTATCCATTCATGTCTATGATATACATTTCCATGGATCCACTATGTATTTATCTCGTGTCCATGATTGGTACTTTTACATATCACATGAATCCACCTTTTACATTTTTTGTGGCCATGGAAATCAGTTATGCTTTTACTACTCATGGATCCATAGTGTACTTGATTTGGCGTCCATGCTTATATCACTCTTGAGCATGGGTATGCCCGACTTCATAAGAGAGTATATTACTTGTTTCTGTTGTAGGTTTTGTTTTGGAATTGGTCTTCAACTACTCCTACCCAAGTCCCTCCATGATCTCATGATTATTTTGTAATCTATTTCGGCCATCCGTTTCTCTTCTGACCTCAGACATTAGGGGGCATCTATTATAGTTTCATTTTCCACCACATATGCTTATGATGCTTATTATCCTGAGCTACATCACTTTTCCTACTTGCATAACCTTTTTCCCCATTTCCTCCTAAAAAATACTTTTAAAAAACTCATTTTTGTTGATATACATGGCTATCCTTAAAGAATCTCGCATACACATGCTGGTTTCCAGTTAGAAACCCATGTACATGTTATTTTGGCTCAAAAAAATAATAATTCTGAATTTTTAGGTAGAGTTGACGGGTTCCTTAGGTTCCTAACCTCCTGTAGCCCATCCATAACCACTCCAACTATAAAAAAATGAGTATAAATTAGAGCCTTGGGGAGGAGGAAAAACATAATAGAGAAATGCATCCTTATGCTATCATTTTCAATTCAATGCTTCAAGTCCCCTTTTCCCCTTGGATATGATATTATCCCTTCCATCAGGAAACCCTTGTTTTCGAAAGTTGTTTTTTCCCTATCTCGTCAGGAAGGAATCCTTAGCCTTATTTGGACCTATTTGACCACAAAGTATTAGAGGTATTATTGATCATATTTTGCCTTGGGTGGAGAAACTTGGAATCTAGTTTCAAAGTCATGCCACAACAGTTACAGGTTGTAACCAACTTTTTATGTTGTTCATAATAAAAGAACTCTCGTTCCCATCCAATTTCATATGTTGGTTCATGTTTTTGGCATATTTTGTATCTCCTAATTTGAATCTATTATGAAAGTTGCAATGTTCATGCTTTAGTTGATTACCAGATAACTACCTCCTTCCAGTTTCGTGTCTCTTTATGTGCAGGAGATTTCAAAGGATTGTCACATAAGAGTGTTGGAGTGAAATTTTCCACGTGGGATTGATATCAAACATCAAAGTCCGGGTTTTTTTTCTTCTCTCTCCCTTGAAAGTTAGTTATTGCAAAGTAGTTATTCTCAATTGAATGCTTGATTTGAGTATAATATTGGCCTTTTAGGGTATTTCTCTATTGTGGCCCTGACCCATAGCCATAGGACATTGTTTTCCCTAACACTCTAGGAAAGGAAGGGGTTCCATTCTTATTGTATTGTTTTATTGTTCCATTGTTGAGCGGAGCATCCGAGAGTGGGATATTAAAGTATAATAGAGAAAGTAGAAGATTTTGTAGTAGACATATTGGCCACGATGCCCATGGAAACTCCATAGTTGTTATGAAGAAATCCCCCTACATATAGGTGAGCTCTCCCTCGTATCTTCCCATGATCCAAGATAGACTATATGATAGACAACGGTAAATTTTTCATCTAGATCTAGTAGATCTAATCATAAATTATGCTATGAGAAGGAAAATAATGGTTCAAACCTAGTTCCCAATGGTTTTCCCTGTGTATTATTGACTGTTGCAGCTATGGAAAAATTGTTCTAGCTCCTGCCACTTGCTTCATGCACACACAAAAACAACAAACACAATCTCAAACCTTTCAAGCATTAGGAATGTCAAATCTATGCCTGATCTAATATGATATACTCAAGGAAATATCATATCTACCATTTATCATCATACATAATTGAATACAACAACAATGGAAGGGGAAAACCAAAAAGATCTATATTAATGTGGAGAAAATAGTACATCAATCAAGTTTTACCTTGATTCATGATTGAATCCTCTCATAGGTCCTTACTCCAACTCCTCCTTAGCCCTCACACAAGCAAGGCCAACCTGATATGAAGACTGGACTGTAGAAGAGCTCCTCTAAAACTGTACAACATAAGTTTACTTCTCAATTCTTCCTTGCTTGGCTATTTTGGAAGCACAAGGTTGCATTGAATTCTTCCTACATCCTCCCTTAAAATGTCTTCCTTTAATACATTGATGGAAAAGGAAAAGGGATGTTTCTAGATCTCTAGAACTTATCAAAATTTGACTCTAGTATGAGTTCCCAAGATCATCATGCGATATCAACAACTCACCCAACACTAATCTCTTCATAACTCATCAAATCTAGAAGGTAACAAGGGAAGTTGTAGGCTTTTGGTGATGCAACTAGAGACTGATCACACCTTGTGAGTGGTGCAACATGTGACCAATTGCATCTTGATAGGCATTCAAGTCATGACCTCCCTCAAAATATGAGAAATCCAAGATAGAAGAGGGTTCTCGGCATGACAACATTAATAGGTCCTCCATGTGTCTCTAGTGTGGAAAATAGAGATATAATGATAATGCATACCCATTTATTTGTATTTGCATTTTTTAATTGAGAAGAAAAGAGTAGATCATAGGCCTCACCCTCTAGCTTCTTCTCAGTCTGGATGGTGAGAAAGGAATCATCTCTTTGTAATTTTTTGGTGACTCCATGTTTGTGATCAAATAGATTGGGGGGGGGATAATATGCTATCCTATATGCTACAACCATTGTTTGATGAATTAAAATGAATCATATATATTTTTAGCTATATTTCCTTTCAATGTGTCTACAAGAGAGGAAGCAAATTGTTGATGACATCTCAAAATTGAGGATTCAAACGGATTTTGGTATTTGTGTCAATGTTTCATGGAAACCTGCATAGGAGACCTAGATAAAGCATACACAAACAAATATTATCAATAAAAGGAAGATAGATGCACAATGAAGAATGAGAATCAATGTATATTATCAAAGCTTTTAGGGTCTAAGGTATTTATCTCTATCTCAAGCATATGACCTCGCATCTCATCCTGCTTTCCAAAGAGTCCTTCCAAGGTGGTCCAAATCTCGTTTGGAGTCTTGCATGCGGCAACATGAAACTATAGATCAATGGAGATTAACTCAAGAAGTAATCATGTGGCCTCATCCTTACGGTTCGCTCATCTTGTCTTCTCAAGTGTTGATGTAGGTTATGTTTTTGTCGCCATCGTCAAATTATACAGTCCTTTTCTTTTGAGTTGGAATGTGGCCTTTGGAATCCACTCAAAATAGTTGTACAGTGTGAGTATTATCACTAGACTTTATTGAATAAGTTGCATCACCTCCAACCTGCTATTGATTCTGAAAATATACTGAAAACCCAAATCGTGGATTTTGAGATATGACTGATGATGCTATGGCAACTATATATATGATAAAACAACTATATCTCCTAAAATATGATGTGGGTTTCGGATATTTTCGGTGAGAATGAGCATCCCTATGTTATACATCTCTGGTAAAAATTTCAACCTGACCCAGATCGTGGATTTCGAGATATCGCAATTTTACTGTAGAAAACCAATTTTTGGAGAGTTGTTGAATCGTCCCACCCTAGAGAAGGGTAAAGTGCGACGATGCTAAATTGTCGCACCCTAGTGAAGGACACAGTGCGACGATTGTGAAAAACTAAATCGTCGCACCCCGGATGAATAACACAGTGCTACGACGTCGCACCTTGGAGAGCGATCGTCGCACCCTTCGACAGGGATAGGTCACACCCTTCGACAGGGATAGGTCGCGACGATTGCGAAAACTAGGTTTACTCAAGGACTCTTCGCTCTTCTATGTCTTGTCTGGGTTGTTCCCAGAAGCTTGGCTCTAATACCATGTTAGTGTTTCATGGAAACCTTCACAGGAGACCTAGCTAAAGCATATGCAAACAAATCTTATCAAGAAAAGGAAGAGAGATACACAATGAAGAATGAGAAGCAATGTATATTATGATCTAATCAATGAGCAAGTGATCTTCACTCATATAGGCAATGATATCCTATAATTAGGAATGCATGCATAATATTGATGGTCTAAGATTAGAAAGTCTAAAATAGAACTAGTCAGTTAACTCCCAATGAACTAGTGTTACTCCCACTAAACTAGTGTACCGAAAATAGAAATTGCTCCAACATTTACTTCATTCAAGAGGAACAAAAGGGTCAATGGAATGGGTATTACCACCCTCCTTTTCATGATCAAGAGCATATTTTGTAGGTTGCTAAAAATGATTTATAGTTTTATTTGGTTTCTCTTTGAATCTCTAGATATATGCTCACATACTCGATATATTATTGCAGTCTATTAGATTTATTTTTCTTAATAGTGACTAGTGACTATATGAATGGCTTATCTCCTTTTTGGAACAATATACTTGAATAGGTTCTATGTAATGATGATGATAAAGGACTATTATATGATGGAAGTAATTAGATATGCTTGGAATTCGAAGAGAATACTTTTTGTTTTTTAAATGGAACTAGCATGCTTATAACATCTAACAAATATGATTTTATACAATTTGTCTTTTTAAATTGTGCGTTTTATATATACATAATTAAAAAAAATAAGTTATTATATAAAAACATTAAATTTATTAAAAAATAAGTAATTTTTTTTTTTAATTATAAAATTTAAAATAACAATTAAATAAAATTGTTCTCTATTATAACATATAAAAGTATCATAAAATATATTTAATTTTAATAATTAAAATTAATTATTTACTTAATTTAATAAATATACATTTACATACAATATTTCCCTCATATAAACTCAATTGCAAATAGAATCTCAATGTGTTTCACCACTCTCATTGTCATCGTGATATGTAGAGTCATTGTAATCATGATATGTCAAAATATTTTAAACTAAATTGCAAATAGAATCTCAATGTGTTTGGCCACTCTCATTGTCATCGTGATATGCAGAGTCATTGTAATCATGATATGTAGAGTCATTGTAGGCACTCTTCACTCTCAATTTTATCTACATGCCATGTAACTTTTACAATGAACACTTTCTATGGATGCCCTTAATTTTTAGAGTTTTTTTCATATTATATAGCAAAAACCATATTATATATATATATATATATAAGTTTTTAAGTCTTTAGTTATGGTAGAATTAAATTAGTAAATTAATCAAATTTTTGTCTCATAATTTCTATTAAATTATTTTATATTTCAAAAGAAATTTTAAGTGGGTTTAATGGTTAAAAACATGTGTTTCCTTTTATAAAGTTGCACGTTCAAATCTAGAGAAGGTATGGTATGTACACTTCCATAAGCTTTAACAATCAAATCATTACATAGAAGAAATTCTTTATCCCACAAACAAAAAGATCTTATACACTAATTTAATGACTAACTTAACCATGACATTCAAATTAAATAATAATTATAATTATAAACATAAACACAACTTAAAAAAAACTATTTTTACAAAAAATAATCTTTACCCCGCCATGGTCCAAAACACATTTACCCCTTCTCTAATTTGTGGGGTGAATAAAACATTATTAAAATAGCCATGGTCCAAAACACATTTACCCCTTCTCTAATTTGTGGGGGTGAATAAAACATTATTAAAATAATTTAAATTTAAACAGGAAAATACAAACGAGTGTAATTAATTACGCCGATAGGCGTCCCCCCTATCAGACTTGCACGATTAATATCATATCGAAAAGTGACTCAATTACCATTGTCGTTTTCTACACGCAAAGACAAACTATTCTAAACAAGAAAACCATAAGAAAAAACAAAATACATACGATTGATAAAATATCCAAATATAATTGAACATGTAGAGAAGCTTCAATTGAACATGTAGAGAAGCTTCAAGAACATTGTCCCACCTAAAGTGAAAAAGCCAACTCTTCACATCAAATGGAAAAGTCTAAAATCAAATCTAAGAGATAATCTCCTTATCCACCCATCACTCTCGGGATTCTCTAAAAGCAAAAGAGTAGCTTTCTAATGATAAGACATGCTTTCTCTATAATAATTAAAAATGTATTAATATTATAAAAATATTAATAAAATTAAAACCCCTCCTCTTTATATGGTGAATAACATTTACATCTTAATCCTAAAAAAGAGATATTCCAAAACCCAAAACCCTTTCATCTTGAAAAGATATTCCAAAACCCTTCCATCTTTATGTTACATCAAAATATCAATGTCTTCTTTCTATATTATAATAATATTATAATAACCTTTTAGGTGTATGTTTTTGTCTTTCATTATCATCCACCTTCAGCGAAAAGCCCCCTTCAATTACACCAAGACCATCCACCGCATCATATCTTAAAAAACATTAACCCTCTTGACTAGGTCACATCAAACATCTTGAACAATCTCCATTAAACTACCCCCTTTTCCTTTACAATGGATAAGAATCTAAACATGTTAGGAAATTGTTGTTTTATCAATAATGATGGCATCCCATCACTGTAGGAAAATATTGTTGAGCACTCGCATATTGTTAGATGGATGAGGGGGGGTGGCCTCTATGGAAGAAAGTGATCTTTGGG
>SNQJ01S0006697.1:235165-267084 GCA_010110895.2 Picea sitchensis | reverse complement strand
TCTCTGGAAATCGTGTGTGGCCCCTTTACTCCATATGTGAGTCTGGTCGACAAGCTATCGTCAGCCTGCATCATCAACAATCATGTCAGAAATGTCAACATCATATCATCAAATCAAATGAAATAGCACAGTAAATGAATCAACCCCATAACACACTCCCTGACTCAATCCGGAGTCCAAGGGGGTTCCACCGATGCCTCTGCATCATCAAGGTCCAAAACCCTGCACACTCAATGAAACTGAGTCAGCAGCACCTGTCTACAACAAAGTAGTAAAAACATCATGGCATCTATCATAACGCATCATAATCAAGGATAAATAGTTTATCATCATAAAAGTCGAGATCACTTGCGAGCAAGTGTCCTCAAAGAATAAGTTTTCTCAGTGCGCCAAAGCGGGATGTTACATGACTAACTAAGAGGGGTTAGGGACGGATCTTAACAATGTCTCTAACTATATGTTGTTGCGATGACCCTGACCCTGACCCTGGTGAAAAATAATCTCTAGGGTACTCTGCCCAACCTATGGGCTTCTATCCCATTTATGTGCCATAATCACTTAATTTTCTCCTACCAAGCCCATATGTCCATATTTCAAGGTTTCAAGGGTGTGAGAGTTGATGTTTGAGGGTGGTAAGCCACTAGATGACCCACTGCTCTCCATCACGTGTGTTAGAGTCCTGCAAATAAAGGTACAACGTCCTGGGTACAATCCCAAGACGTCCCTCAAAGAACCATGTCAAGGACATCCAAGACAAATCAAAGTATAAAACATGGTTAGCTAAGGTTCATAAGGAACATTAGTCCTTAAAGCATGCAAAGTAAGTTGTAACTTAAGATATAAGCCATGTAAGATAATTCACCTCGGTATCCCCTTCAAGCATCACACCAGCCCAAGACCCCATGTCAGTTGCCAAGCTTAAATATGGGAGGACCTTCATCCAACCCAATTAGGTGTGCCACCTAGACATGAAATAAAATAACCCAGGTAGAGGGGTAGGTCATGGATTATGGTGTCATTTAATACATTTCTATAAGCGACTTTGTGGAGGGTGTGTTTTCTCTTGAGTTACCTCATTCTTAGGTGTTATTTTTTCCAAACCCCTTTATCAACCATCTTTCTAGTCCGCTTTATCATATTTGCAAGTCCCCTTTTATAAGGTTTCAAGCTATCATTGCTATTTTTTTAGACTGGGGTGAGCACTGAAAGGGTAGAGCTTGAGTTTGGACCAGCTTTTGTGAGTCCTTGCTATCATTCCTTTATTACTTTAGCATCATTTTCTTATTCTCTTATTATCATTTGCAATCAACCTCTGGGTCTTCAGCCCCTCTTCTCATGACAGAATGCACCATGACCCTTTACCGAAGTTTAGTACACTATGAGAGGCTCCAGGATGGAAAGTGTTAAGTATGGTGGGGAATGGAACGTTACCCTTGTGAGGGCCCCCTAGTAGTACCCCTTGTCCCTAATTGGTGAAAACATGGGACTAGGGCATAGAAGTTGACTGCCAACGTGAAACAAGACAACTAACACAATTTCCCAAACCAGTGATCCATTATCCAACTTCAACCAAAGATCCTGGATGCCTGACAAATTAAGCACAACACTTTGCATAAAGAAGGACTAACATACCTCATGGTGATATGTCTTACCATCTCTCGTACTTTGGGTTGCTTGGATGTGATGAGCCTTGGTTGACTTATAGTTGTAAAGGTGAATGAGGGGGGTTGCTAGGATGCCATCTGTGGACATGTTGATCATCATCATGGTCAGGATCATGTTCTCCATTGCGGTCCACGATACATGATCTCCTCAAGTTACCCCTAGGCATGGGGAGGTAACATTGCCAATTTTATTATCTTGCAAGATTATGAGCCAAACACCCTATGTTGGCGAAAAATGTCAAAACTGGTGAATTTACAGTGAAATTGGGATATAAAAAATGGATGGAAGAATCAGTTGAGGGGGAAAAAAAGTGGTGGTGGAAATCGTTGTGGAAGAGAAACGCTCCCTTGAAAACAAGATTTCTCTTTGGTTGGAATTAAACAAAAAGATGTTAACCTGGGAAGTTGGTATCAAAAGACAGTGGATTGGACCCAAGTAGGTGTGTCCTTTGCAAGAATTATGAGGAATATGTTTCACATTTTCATTGATTGTGTTTATGCAGAGAAAGTGATGTGAATTGTGTAGTCCAAACTCAATCCAACGTCGCAATGGAACAAGACATGATTGGAGGATTGCTTAAAAGACTAGCTAGTAGGCAAGGCAATAAAAACTTTTTAGGGTATGCAAAGTTTCTTGATTTCCAGTATCTTGTAGGCTTGAAATTCCAACATTTTTAGGGACATGGACTTCCCTCCTAAAGTTATATTCGGGATTATATTGAATTTGTTCAAAGAATTTATGTCGGAATTGAAAATTAAGAACCCAAGGATTCCTTCTATGTTGGAGGTGGACTTTGGTGTTCCCAAGCGATTCTTTAACGGGGCCTACTAAGGTCACCCTCTGATACGCGGTGTTGGCGTCGTTTTATTCCGAAGTCAAAATCAGTATCTTCACATCCATTATGCTCCAGGGACAGGTACTAACAATAAAGCAAAATTTATTGTCTTATGGACTTTATTGGAGGCAGCTTTAAAAAAAATAGGTGAAGAAGCTCTAGGTTATGGGAAATTCCAAAGTTGTGACCGATTGGGAAAACCAGAATCCTATAGTTTATAATGTAAGGCTCAAACCTCTTCTTCGGGACATCAAGATAGATATCAACTCTTTTGAGTGTATGTCCTTTAGTCACATCCTCCAAGAGTTGAACTCCAAAATCGATGAACTATCAAAGGAGGCATTGTCTCTTCCTGTTGGCACCATAGGGTTCTATGAATTTTTGGATGGGGAGGAGATACAATCAATGGAATTCCAATTCTAGCTTGATGCTTCTTCTCTTTTGGACTAATGTTATGTAAGAATGAACGGCTGTTATAGTTTCGGCACACAGTGGAATAGTGTAGAATTGCATGTTGTAGATATATAAGTGTATAGTTAGACAAGTAGCCATTAGAGACTAGTGGTTGTTTTGACAATAGTTTTGTAGTTGTATGCTAAAAGCAGTATCCTTTTTTGAGACATGAACATGTATATTCAAATCTCATGAATATAATGATTTTTTTCAATGGAAAAAAATTAGAAACACTATAAATGTGATATTTATATAAAATTGTTGTTACAATGCTAATATGAATATCTTGACAATAATGAGAACTGTAATTTTACATATCCAAACCTGTGTAAGTTTTGAGCTTTAAATTCTTCTCAAATAAATGAACTAGTTAGAAAGCATGTTTAGATGCAAATACAGAAAAGACATAATTATCATTGTCTTTTATGTATTTGTAGCATGCCAAAATAATGTTAAAAGCATGCATGCAACTAGCAAACTCTTAGATAGACATAAACAAAATTATTGCCATTACATTTTCTAAAACTTGAATCTACCATGACTATAATTATATTATTCTTCATTGGAGATACAATCGTTGTCTCTAGGTCCAAATTAATATATATACAAAAATACAAACCAAATTATAACATATTTAAAACATAAATATTAAAATCATAATAAGATGAAGAAGCCTAATGAACAGAGTTCCATAGTGGCAATATCCCTGCACCTTTAAGTTTAAGTAGTAGATAAGGCAAAGAGAAAAAAACTATGATTACAAGTGTAGCTTCCAATTCTACATAGAAAGAAAAAGATACACGGGGAAAGTGTTTAAAGCAAAAGAAACTACATATAGTAAATGACAAAATAGAATTGGTGCATTTTTCTTAATGGTAATTTTGAAAACCACTGGTTTAGTTGAAAATCGAATCCATTTGTATGGTTATGTTTGAGAAATAGAGTCGGAGTCTACAAATGTTGACATCGGAGTGCTCAAAAGACTGCATTAAAGAGAAATAGAAGTGTGTGTCATAATATGGCATGTTTGCAAAATTCTATGTTGGCTTTTAAAAGGAGAATCTTTGTAGTTGAAAGATTAGGTTGTAATTTTATTGTACTAAATGTTGGGTGTGTGTTATATTCTTTGCAAGATTGCTCCAGTGTATCGTACACTGATATGGGAGCCTCAGGGGGGAGGGCTTGGGGCCCCCTATAAGGGGGTTCGGGGGGAGCCGAAAACAAAATGACGACTTTTTGCATCTATTTTTGGCGTTGTTTCGACACATGGTTTTCATCGATGGTTTTCTAATTCTGATTAAGGAATTAGGGTTGTTGTCTAATCTGAGTCAATGGATTCAGGGTTTGGATGTCACGAGATCTTATATATATATATATATATATTGTATTGTAAACAATGAAGATCATGAATAGAATATTAGATGTGTGGCTTTAAATAGGTTGTTGGTTTTCTCGGCTTGGGTTCCAGGGTAAAAAACTGTGTAATGTGTATGTTATTGTATCTTTTCTTTTTTTATTAAGAATATGTTTGCAATGATTAATTGTACAAGGTTAAAATATACATTTGGTATCATAGAAATTATTGGCTTCGGGGAGATGTCTTTGTGGCTAAGGGTTTGGCTCAGGCCTGTGATAAGCCTTGTTACAGTGGGAGATCTGCGGTATTGATTCTTTAGGTGAAAAGAAATTATGAGCAGTGAAAGTGCTTGTCTACATTTTCGTTGGTTGGTCAATAGACTGCTTGGCGGATGGGGAATGGGAGACGGATTTGTACTCGAGAGAATCTGTGGATAGGGGTCGACAATGACTTCAGATTCTTTGATTCCCTCCTTCAAGCCATTCGCTCTACAGACATTTTTTCTTTAGCAGATGTCAGAATTCAAGTTCCTCATAGCAGGGGTAGACTAGGGTAGAAATCAACTACCTTCCTTGGTTTGGAGGGCGACGAGGCAAAGGAGTGGAACCGTTTCATCGGGCTCCTTGTTGCCTGTTATCGCGGGATTTGTACTTGTGCAAATCCCACCACAAGATCCCCAAATCTTGTGTAACTATGGAAGAAACTACCACTGTCACCTCAATATGATCTTCCCTCATTTTAGTGATGGAAGAGGTCCACCACAACAGAGGCTTCCCTAGTGACCTCAAGGGATCAAATAGCAAGTTTAGTAGCCAAGCCTACTGCCCCCTATCTTGATCATCGAATGGTTGATCTAGGTCAAGGAAAGGAAGAGGTTGTGAAGTAGTTTGGTGTACCTTCATGGAAAAAGAACACTTTGCAACGTATATATATCTCAAGCCAAAATATGCAATAATGACCTCTTCTAGACACTAGACAAGTTAGTTAGCTATGGTTGTTGCAAATTGCAACAGTAAACCAGTCTTATAACAGCAATGAGTATTTTGCAACAACAACGAGATAAAGTGCTCAAAAATACCACAATTGACCATGAAATTTAAGCATACATCCAATAGAGATATTATCCAATTGTTGTGATTTCTGAGTGAGTTAAGCCACCTTTATATGAGTTTATTCAGAAAACTAATGAAGTTTTAGATGGTTGTAGCAAACTTTTATAACAGCAGCTAGTGATATAGTGAGTTTTCTAAGGTTAGAGTTACTGTAGTTAGTAGAATGTTTAAGAGTTTTGAGAGAGGTTTTATCAATCAATTCACCACAAGAGTTGCTTCAACATTAGTGTCTTTCTAGGATTATGGAAACTCAAATGCAACCAAGCTTGAAGGTTGATCTACTTGAAACCAAGAGGTAGGATCTAAACCCTAAGGTGCAAGCACATTTGGGCCTTAGGATTTAGATCTCGAGAAGTACGTCTAGGGTGCAAACACATTTGGGCCCTAGAAATCATTCCTCCCTTGTTGTAGCTTCAATTAGGCCAAGATCAAATGTCTAGGGCTAAAATTCTAAAGTCATAGCACTTTAGGGATTTAGGGTTCTAACCCTAGCAAGGACAATTAACCAATTTTAGACAAATATAATCTTGTGAGAGGAAGAAGCATTTGTGTTCCTCTCTTAAGGTTTCAATTAACAAGACTTCTTGCAACAAAATAGTAATTTCACCATAAACATCAACAGCATAAACAAGAATTGCAGAAATTTACTTAATTTATCAAAGAAACCAAGAGAATTTCACCCTAATTACAACAAAAAAATTGTTGTTATTTTTGCAACAAGCAATTCACTTCATGATTGATATTGATCTTCATTTTCCATCACTTATCTATGGTTTTGATTTCGCCCTTTCTACTTTGACAATTTCACCAAACATGTTCTAACATGTTCTAATTCTTTGTAGATTCACAAAAAACACATTAATAGAAACATACACATTAAAACTTAGATCTACAAAGAATTACAAGCACGCAATGAAAAAAGATATCAACATACTTTTTATTATTAACTAGATGATACATTCACAAGCACACGACCTGTAAAACTAGAAAATAAAATTTTCATTTCACTTTGGATGTGGAATAACCATTTAACTCTAATTCCAAAAATTTATATCATTAAATTGCCTCAACATACATATGTCTACCCACCAATAAACATTTAAGCCAAATGCATCATATCAATCCAAATCAAAATTAGGCTTACAAATTAACTAATATAATTACGATGATTCTCAATTGTGGATCATCACTAATAGAATATCCTTGAGCATTACATCGTACGACGAATGGGGGCCTATCTTTCATAGGACTTCAAAACGGGGATGTAATGAACGAGATTTATCTTCAACCCAACTAGGTGTGCAGAAAGGTCATCTATATTGACTTTGAACTGCCACATTATTCCTGGCAGTTGAGATAACAATTATTCCTGTGCCACATTCTATCCAAAAGTTTCTTGAACTGCCTTATCCAACTTCACAGTTGAGATAACAATTACTCCTGTGCCACATTCTATCCAAAAGTTTCTTGAACTGCCGAATGACCAATTTACAAAAATATTGAATTACATTAATTTATTGTATCTTATATAGTGAATATCAGTGAGTACGGTTTAACATTTTATGATGGCCAATATCATTGTAAATTCCCTGACGTGACTGAATGCAAACATGTAAAACCATATATATAAGTTCTGTAAGAGTTTTCCTAATAGACTTCATTTTAGGAAATGATTTTGAAAAGTTAATCTCTATTTGCAAAGAAATGTTTCTTAAGAATTGTTCCCTACAAAAGAGAAAGAAAAAGGATGAAAAGCCTGTCCCAGCCAGAGCAATTGCAATAAATGCAAGAGGCAACAACAAGAAAGTCATATATAGTGAATATCAGTTAGTACAGGAAACAAATTATGATGGCCAATGTTCATAAATGATATGACGTGACTGAATGCTAACAATAAAGCAATAACATGTATAGGTTGTGTAAGAGACAGATTCCTACCTCCCAAAAATATTAGTCTAGCATCTCTAGATTTGTGACCTCTGATCAAACTATAGAAATAGACTCTTCACTTTAGAAAATGATTTTGCAAAGTTATTCTGTTTCTTTGCAAAGAAATATTTCTTAAAAACTGTTCCCCACAAAATAGCAAGAAAAAGAATTAGAAGCCCTGCCCAACCAGGTTGGTGGCAATAATCTGCAAGAGGCGACAAGAAGAAAGCATTTGAGAAAAGATGTGGGAGCATTTTTGCATATTCCCAATCAATTGTGACATTAAAATATACACTGGCATAGCCATAAGAAATTCCTCTACTTCTACAATATTGTATTATTATGATTAACACCTGCCTTAACCCAAGAGCGATCCATATTGAGACCATTGTACGATTAAATCTTGCACCATAGCCCATCACAATTTTGGAAAATCAAGGATCAGACCCTCCAGTCTACAACAATGTAACAAGTAAAGAAATATTGACATGTTAATTCCAGGCAGGCTCATTATTAATTGCACAGTTTGAAAGGATCAGTTAACTTGAGATCCACGGAAAATTTGCTGCAGCTGAAAAACTTGCTGCCTGTGTTCTTCAGGTAAGCAACTAATTTGTTCAGGTGTGAGACTCATCACTTGTTGTAATAAAACTTTTTCCTGATCAGGCGACAGCTGCATTGAAATCACACAATGACCATTGTGTTAGTACTGTAGCCAAGGATATCATTTTGACCTATCCATAAAAGAACTAGAGAATACTTTACAGTGTGGCTCACATGAGAAACTTGTTGCTGCTGCTGTGGCAGTCCTTGAGTTTGCATCTCATTCAGTCCTTGAGAACGAACCATATTAGATCCTCCCATGTCCAGTGGTCCTGTATTCATTCCACTTCCAAGATTCCCAGTCGATTGTCTAGCAGAATCACTCATGCCTGCTATCATACCCCCACTTAAACTCATGGGCCCTCCCATCCCTGCTGGAATGATTGAATGTTGAACTCCACTACCAGCATTAGCAGCACTTTCTGGAGGAACTGATTGCCATGATACAGTAGGCCCCATGCTACTCAAGCCTTGACCCATATTAGGCCCCCGTCCAGGTTGGATCCCATGGCCGACATTTGACAGGTTACCATGCCCTAGACCTTGACCACTTATATCTGGTCCTGCATGTGAAACAGGACCAACTGCACCGCCTGAATTCATCTGTAGGTATTAAGGGATAAAAGAATTGGGTTAGAGCATACCAACAAGATGAATGTTCTGACTAAGCTCATAATGATAATAAACCCCTTACCTGATATAGTTGCTGTGGAGGCGGTTGACTTGGCAGTGGAGGTTTGGCATGTGGCTGGAATGGGGCACCCATGTTAGTTTGACTGCTTCCTGACTGCTGCAGATTGAACATCCCAGACGATTTTGTTAAAGTATGAACATAAGGGCCACGGAAAATTCTTGTGGAAAATTATTCTTTATAAATAGAATCGCACTTCTAGAGCATGAATGAAATAAATTTAGCATGTTGCATTCCTTAATAGACTTATTAGAATATAAATTTACAAAAAGGAAGATCATCATTATAGATATCATTTTACAAGCTCTTCCAGAAATGAAATCTGTAATGCAATATCTAGAAACTATACCTGAAACATTGTTTGCGGCTGTGATTGCTGTTGAACAATTGATTGAAAAGCTAAACTCTGAGTTGGCTGATTGTGCAATTGATGTGGAGGTGGTTGCATAGGAGGCCTTGGCTGTTGTGGCAATGGTGGCTGCACTGGTTGATGTAGTCCAGTAGTTGACTGGTTAAAAGACTGCTGAGGCTGACCTGAGAGAACAGTAGGAACTTGAGGCTGCATTGGCACATTCTGGGAAGCAGAATGAATGGGAGGATGCATTGGCAAACTCCGACCTTGAGGTGGTTGTTGCATAGATTGTGATGCTGGTTGAAGAGGCAGATGCACCTGAGATTGTTGGACAGCTTGCATCTGAGGCTGAGGTATGGGTAGAGGCCGTTGTATTGATGGTTGCATTGCAGTGCTTTGAGGCTGAGACTGTGGTATCATTGGCATCTGACCATGCTGCCCAACTTGCATCTGTGTTGTCTGCCTAGGTTGTATTTGACTCTGAACTGAATTCATCTGACCCTGTGGTCTGGGTTGAATCTGCCCCTGGTGCCCTACTTGCACCGGTTGAGGAGGCTGACTTAGAGACTGCTGAATGTTAGGCATCTGGAAGCCCCCAGACAAATAAAACACAATGTCATATTAATCACATGCCTCAAAGAACTAATTATAAATGTATTCGAAGAGAACCAAGAGAATACCACTTGTGGAGGCCGCAGCATACCAAGCATTATCTGTGCCTGTAACACAAAAATATATAGCTCTGAGTAAAACCAGCAGGCATTTCAGATGAAGATGAATAAGCATTTGTACCTCTAGAAGAGAAAATAAACCATAAATCACACAACTTCCCGATACAGCAGGGGAGAAGAGCAAATAGAAGATTAGAAATTTGCAACTTCAGTTTAAGAGTACCAATATTTCCAATAGTTCTCCCTACTGAGAAAACAATCTTAAACTACTGGTGAAGATACCAATAATGTGTTTCTGCTAATGGCAGGGAGAGAAGGGACACAACTGACCAGCAGTCCAACTGAACCAGGCACAACCAAAACTACTCCAAGCTCAACTTAGATGAAGCATCAAGAGGCAATACAGGCACAAATGGTTGTGAGGAAAAAATCTGAGACGACAAAGGGGAAATGCAGTTCGCATACTCTAGCTTCATCGTAGAAGACACAAACAACCAAGCATGGGCAAAGGAAGAAGCCTTCCTTCAATGCGTAAACTTGGCCGGATCAAGGCATCTCAGCCACCTAGAGGTGGAGAGCAACTCCCAAATTTTTATCAACCTTATAAACTGCAAAGCAGCCAAGTGAGGCACCCACTGGCAATCAAAGCCATGTTGCAAATGGTGAAATGCATAAGCCAGGATTTTGCCTGAATCACACTCATCCTGCCACATCAGCTTCTAGATCTGGACGACCCATTACTCAAAAGAATTAGATGAATGCATAAAGTGGACAGGAATAACCCACAAACTTTTGTACTGCTCCATTTTATCCTCCTTTATTGTACATATGCAATCATGGCATCCCTAGTAAACCAATTGGCATAAACTAGTGCACCTAAACCAAAGGGATTCAAACCAGGCACCTCCTAGCACAAAACCAACCAAATGCCCAACAACTTTGGTGACAACCGGTTTAAATAACCCCTTGGGATCTTTTTATATCTAGAATTTGTTGTATTTTATACATTTAATAATCCATGTAGCGTCCCCTATCTCGAAGACCCTAGTGTCCCCTTTGACATCCTCTGAAATTTGGGGAGTCCCTACTCCTTGCATCCCCAAAATTTGGTGGAAGTTTGTTACATATATATTGAGATAGATATGTCCCCTATCTCAAGGACCCCAACGCCCCCAATATGACATCCTCAGAAATTTGGGGGCTTCCCTCCTGCATCCCCAAAACGGTGGAAGTTTGTTTTTATATATATATATATATATATATATATAGAAAGAGAGAGAGAGAGAGAGAGAGAGAGAGAGATGGATAACACATCCACACTAATAGTATGGACCTGGGGTGGAAGTTTGTTTTATATATATATATGTATATATATATATATATATATATATATCATACATGTACACATGCAGAGAGAGAGAGAATGGATGGTACATGCACACTGTATGGACCTATATGACATATCAAACAACTGGCACAATATACAAAGTCATTATATACTTAAGGTTGTTTCTGTATCATTGGACTGATCTTTGTTCCTAGTGGGCCTGTCCTGGCATGCAATGTAGGCTCTTTAGGTCCTCCGGTACTAAATCTCATGTCTTCTGGACCCACAGGACTCATGCTATGCGGGCTCATTGTTCTGATAAATACGGTTAGATGAGTTGTTATGCCAGACAGTTTGTGTATCATTGGAGAAATCTGGTGATGCAATGTAGTATCTTTGGCACCTGTGGAGCTAAAAAACCCATATCCTTTGCACCCACAAGGCAAGATGACAAGACCAATTTGCCCCATACACACAGACATCCCTCAATATATCTATGTACTCCTAATCTATGCATATGCTATCCATGTACTCCTAGTCTATGCATATGATGTGGTATAATAGAAAACAGTCAAGTATAATGCAATAGGAGGGATGCTATATGCTACCTGCACCCAAAAGGGATGATTCATTAATCCCCTTGTCCACTATGTTGCAGGAAACACCCTCTGTTTGAACCCGGAAACTTTATGCGATGCTTGAAAGCTTGGTATGGTGCGGCCCAGCGTCATGGCCGTGCCGTGCGTTCTCGAAAGGAGGAAGCATGTCTGGTACAGCTTGGCGGCGTTCGAGCATCCATCACCGGCAGTTTCCAGCAGTAAAGGAAGTTAGGCAAATAAAGGGGACGTGGGGCCCCAAACTTCCAGTTAGTGTTGCATCATGTAATGAATGATATTCATCGGCTATGGGAGCATAGTTGAGAATCCCCGACTCCCAGAAGTTCCCTAATAGTAATGTTAAATTCTTAAAGTAAAGTGACATTCTGTTGTTGTTCTTTTATTTCAGTGACATTTCTTTTTATCTTTTAGTTTATCCCTTTTACTTAAATTTTAACATTACCATTAATTGTTTCGGGGTGTTTGAGAGTGGTTCCAAACTAATTGGACTTAATATGGAGAAAGTAAAATTTTAAGTCCCATTCAAAATTCCGGCAAACTTCAGGTTTGAGTTCAAGATTGACAAGATTACAAGGTTTCCAACTGGATTCTATCATGTATGTGGGTATGGAGCTGGCATTTAATCAAGACAAAGCCCTCTGTGTACCCCAATGTTGGTGGTGTTGATTGTTAAACTCCTTTGTCATGGCCTTAGCAAAATGTACCCTTCACTCAAACTGATCAAGACTCGTCCACAAACCCTTTTTCTACCATGTTTTAAGGCTAGGATTAGGTAGTTTCATCAAAAATTGGGTGGTGTCGACTGATGTCCCTAGAGGATCGAGGTATAAACAAAGTCAAGACAAGAGGCAAGGATGAAGGATGATACTAATGATGTATATCCCAATATAAGTGGAACTTGTTGCTTATAAATTCATCTTTGTCATTTAAATGTTCTTGCTTGTTTATTAATATTAACAACAAATTTTCAATATAATCATTAATATACTATGGATGGCATTCCGAACTTCTGTAATAATGTAGTATTCGTCTACAAGTAGCACAAATATGAATGTTTTCATACATTCATATTTGTACATTGTAACATTAAAAATTTGTATATATTGTTTTTTTAATAAATATATATATATAAAATATGTATATATATATATATATATAATAGACTCAGGGACCTCTGCTCTGATTTTTTGGAAAATGATGCTCCCGTTTTCTAAAACGCTCCCGCTCCACTCTTGCTCTGTGCAACATTGTATGGGAGTTAATATGGACATCTCGCTCCACTCCTGCTCCGTGCAACATTGTATGGGAGTTAATATGGACATGGTTTTCCTTCTAAAATGTCATTTATGTATATCATTATGTTTTTCTTGCAATATAATGCTTTATTTTTTTTTAAAACTATATATATATATATATATATACGGCGTTTCCCCCGACGTTTCCATTTTTTTAGGGCCTGTTTCGTATCGTACCTGTTTCGGAAACTTCATATCGTTTCCCCGTTTCGTGCAACTTAGCTTGTCCATAAGCACCTTCTGGCATGCTACCATCGTTACTCCAGCGAGATAGTTTCCCCTTTTAGATATCTGATCTAACTCTTAAAGCCTTGTGAATTGAGGGAAGGGAGTCTGTTTGTGTTTTCCTAACCATACTCGACCCACTGAAAATGGTGGTGGGAAAGGGTAATAATGGCCAAACTAATAGAAGCCAAAAGAGTCCCCTAGATGGGGTGTCAAATGTCGAGAACAGGAGTGCCACCTGGAGGCTCAACAAGACAGCAACGCCAGCTGGAACGAAGACAGGTAGGCTTAGTGGACAGTTCAGCGAGTTTCGAAGCGCTGGGCCAGCAAGGGTTTGTGGACGAGTCTTCATCAGAAGCCAGTCATGAAGAAGAACAGAACGACAAGGGATAGTTGAACAGCGAAGATTAAGGCGGGTCAATCGAACCAGGGCTGCGAGGGCAGCTTGGATGGTCGGGTCCAGATTTAAATACCTATGCTCTGATGAGGAGAAGCAAATAGCTGTAGAGATAGAGGAAGTAGTTAGACTTCAACAGCATAATATATTTAATGCCTGCTACAATACTGTCGAGCCAAAAATCTATTGCACGTGTGAATTTATTATCAACGCATTGTAGCTGCGCGATCTCTTCGAGATTTCACTATAGTTGTCTGATCCGATTCGTCAGATGGTTGTCTTTCAATCTTTTGATCCACTCCTGCAATGTGTGGAAAATCACAAAAAAATACTTCATGCAAGTTGGTGAATACATACTTGTCCAGATACTTACATGGTGTTAACTTGGGGTTTTTGTTATCTTTTTGTGCAAACTCTAGCTCCTTTGTCTTCAGCCAGCTTGCGATCTCTGCCTTTGTGGGATTCCACAGTCTCAACATCCCCTTCTAGCGGCGCATTCTCTCCCCTTTTTGTCGTCCGATTCGGTATTCTTTTGACACGCCTTTTGCAGATCTCATGTTCTCAATCTCATGTTCTCAATCTCATTGCCTTCCAATCAGCCGGCAACGGAACAATTTGTTGGTTTATATATACTATTTTTCTTTAGCTATTTACCACTACAAATTGACCCTGGTTCATACCCAAGAAGCTTTGCAACAAAATCCCTTAAGACTATCGTCCCCTCTGGTTACCCAGAAGGCAACGCAGTACACAGAATGTACTGCGAAGTCTCACCCGAGATAGCTCTTATGGGTGGCTGCAATACTCAGGTGTTTGCAACCTGGGACTGAGCGAGATTTGTACTTGTATATCGCAACCTTTGTCTAGTCTATTTAACATCCTGTTATAACATTTATTCTACGTATGTATGTAAAATACCAGATCTACTTAATCATTTCATTCATTCAATATTCATCAATTAATCAGACACAACGGCACATTCATTCAATCCCAAAACACAGTTTTACCATGGTTCACCACCTCCTGGACTACGTCCGCAAATATCTGGCTCTCAAGCTCTTTTATTATGGCAGTTCCAAAACAACAGCACCGCACGCTTCACAACTCATCCTCAGTCGGGTCGAGATCTATGATGAGGCGGACTAGATCACACCAGGCTCCTCAGCCTGTGATCTAACCCTCGAGATCTACCCTTCTGACCCTCTATAGCTCAACAACTTACAACATTGGATCGGATTACAGTAGTGTTACAGACTAGTTACTTCCTCTCACGCGATACTCCATAAATCAGAACCCTCTCTCCTAGCCCTCCTAGGTATCTATTTATACGTGTTTTTGGCTCATCAGCCATTACAATGTATTACAAAAACCCTAACCCTAGTGTCGTTAGGTCTTCCATCCATGTGTGCGTGTTGCTTTTCCTTCCAGCTGTCACTTTCCTCTTGCATGCCTTTCTTCCCAAAATAGCCTTTCTTTCTGATTCGGCCTGCTTCCAACATAACGCCATTTGGTCTTCTCTGAAGGACAAAATAATTTGTTTCAGGCAAGGTGTAGACATCCTTAGGTGGAGGCTCCTACTTGGTCCAAGTACCCTACTCATTTGTACTAAACACATAGGGAGAGGAGCCAAGGCAAATCTGGAATCTCATTTGAAAGCCTTCATTGTCGCCAAAGATCCCAGCCTTCATTTGGTTACTTGCAAGAAAGGTCCTAATCCACGACAAACTCAGGAGGAGACGTTTCAACTTTCAAGGGTCCGTTTATTTGTCAAATGTGTGCATAGTCCGAAGCGAGTGTAGTGCATTTTTTTAACCAATACAAACAAGCTACCAACTTATGGGGTATAGGAGGGCAACATTTTAGACAATCAGGTTAAGAAGTAAGTTTTTCCAATGTGTATATTCCTATAATCATTTTATCTTGTTGTAAACTCCATAGTAATTCTATATTGCCATAAATTCCAAATTCGAGTCCAGCAACATTACTGTTTAATAAATAACAACATTGATAGAATAGGGTAAGTTTTATATGTATTATGCTATAACAATAATATATATAAAGTTATTTATCATATAAATTTATATATAATAATAAAGTTAAAATTCAATCTATTTATTATTTTATAAATATTATATATTAAAAATATGTATAATATATATAATTTTCATATATATGTGTATGTGTGTGTAGTCAAATTTAATGGCAAACTTTATCTAGAAAACATTGTTTGATGATTTTTTTCAAATTTCATTGTTGACAAATTCAAACACGAACTCAAACCAGGAGACTTAGCATTCAACTGCCATTGGAGGGTCGAAGAGGTAGGCTCTAAAGCCCATTCTTGCTTGTTTTTTTCGATGTGTTGTAAACTTGTATATTTTTTATATTGAATACTTGAACAGTCTCTTCTCTTGCTCTTTCCCATTCCTCCTTCTCCCTCATTCTATTGTAGGTAGTAGATAATTCTCAAGAAGCATGATGGGTATGTGGTTTATCCTTTTGGTTCCATTTTTTATTATGATGGTGCTATTGGGAAATAGAAATATCCAATGATGAGGAGCAAGAGGTAGGCATTGGCACATACCATAGAGAGGAGGAAGAGGTGTAAGGGAATGATGATGGAAATAAACCCAAAGAGAGTTCAACACCCTTGTGGAAATGTGTGACAAAGCTTAAGGGAGGGAAAGGGGACAAAACCACAAAATTTACATGCTCCCATTGTAACACAACATACACAGGTCTATATACCCATGTGAGGAAGCATCTCTATGGGATGACACAATATGAAGAAAAGAAAAGTATAGGAATATGTTTGATTGTCGATCCCCATCCCCCCATGCTATCGGTCTCTTGCCCAAGCATTCAGGTCATAGAAAAAAATTACATTTCATTAAACAAGGCTGTAGGAATGACATGGATGCAAAAGTGTTCAGATTTCTCTATGTATGTGTCATTCAATGTTATTTGCTCACCAAATTGGCAAGAAATGGTACAAGCCATCAATAGTGCCCCTAAAGGATACAGGAGATCTGGGTATGGAAAAGCCATAATGCTCTAGGACAATTTACAAATGAATGGACCAAATACACGGTATCCATTGTATCTTATGGTTGGATAAATGTTAAAGGCGAGCCATTGATAAATATTCTTGGTGTGTCTGCTAGTGGTGCAGTCTTCCCTTCAACCCTTGACAATTCAAATCGTTACAAGACCGATATTGATATTGTAGAACCCTTAAATAAAACCATTCAAGAGATTGTGTCGTACAATGTCATTCAACTCACCACTGATAATCCTGCTAACTGTAAGGCAGTGGGAGCAATCATTGAGGATATGTACCCTAACATATTTCGGTTTGGGTGTTTCGTTCATGCATTGAACCTCTTGATGAACGATATTATTAAGATGAAGCACCATGATTATAAATGGATCTGTGCATTGTACAAAAAAGCGAAGAGTGATAACTTATCACCAATCATAGCCATGCCCACTACATTTTCCGGAATCACTCTAAGTTAAAGCTACTTAAGATTGCAAAGACTAGATTTGCTAGTTATTACCTCACTTTCAGACAACTTTTGAAGGTAAGAGAGGCATTGGCTAGTATGGTCTGAAGTGATCCGTGACAAGGTTTGAAAGATAGGGCTACATCCACATCTGATAGACGTGAATTTAGGAGGTGGAGGACACCATTCTTGATGATCAGTTTTGGGCACAGGATAGGTATGTTTTGCAGTTTACCNNTTATTTATCATATAAATTTATATATAATAATAAAGTTAAAATTCAATCTATTTATTATTTTATAAATATTATATATTAAAAATATGTATAATATATATAATTTTCATATATATGTGTATGTGTGTGTAGTCAAATTTAATGGCAAACTTTATCTAGAAAACATTGTTTGATGATTTTTTTCAAATTTCATTGTTGACAAATTCAAACACGAACTCAAACCAGGAGACTTAGCATTCAACTGCCATTGGAGGGTCGAAGAGGTAGGCTCTAAAGCCCATTCTTGCTTGTTTTTTTCGATGTGTTGTAAACTTGTATATTTTTTATATTGAATACTTGAACAGTCTCTTCTCTTGCTCTTTCCCATTCCTCCTTCTCCCTCATTCTATTGTAGGTAGTAGATAATTCTCAAGAAGCATGATGGGTATGTGGTTTATCCTTTTGGTTCCATTTTTTATTATGATGGTGCTATTGGGAAATAGAAATATCCAATGATGAGGAGCAAGAGGTAGGCATTGGCACATACCATAGAGAGGAGGAAGAGGTGTAAGGGAATGATGATGGAAATAAACCCAAAGAGAGTTCAACACCCTTGTGGAAATGTGTGACAAAGCTTAAGGGAGGGAAAGGGGACAAAACCACAAAATTTACATGCTCCCATTGTAACACAACATACACAGGTCTATATACCCATGTGAGGAAGCATCTCTATGGGATGACACAATATGAAGAAAAGAAAAGTATAGGAATATGTTTGATTGTCGATCCCCATCCCCCCATGCTATCGGTCTCTTGCCCAAGCATTCAGGTCATAGAAAAAAATTACATTTCATTAAACAAGGCTGTAGGAATGACATGGATGCAAAAGTGTTCAGATTTCTCTATGTATGTGTCATTCAATGTTATTTGCTCACCAAATTGGCAAGAAATGGTACAAGCCATCAATAGTGCCCCTAAAGGATACAGGAGATCTGGGTATGGAAAAGCCATAATGCTCTAGGACAATTTACAAATGAATGGACCAAATACACGGTATCCATTGTATCTTATGGTTGGATAAATGTTAAAGGCGAGCCATTGATAAATATTCTTGGTGTGTCTGCTAGTGGTGCAGTCTTCCCTTCAACCCTTGACAATTCAAATCGTTACAAGACCGATATTGATATTGTAGAACCCTTAAATAAAACCATTCAAGAGATTGTGTCGTACAATGTCATTCAACTCACCACTGATAATCCTGCTAACTGTAAGGCAGTGGGAGCAATCATTGAGGATATGTACCCTAACATATTTCGGTTTGGGTGTTTCGTTCATGCATTGAACCTCTTGATGAACGATATTATTAAGATGAAGCACCATGATTATAAATGGATCTGTGCATTGTACAAAAAAGCGAAGAGTGATAACTTATCACCAATCATAGCCATGCCCACTACATTTTCCGGAATCACTCTAAGTTAAAGCTACTTAAGATTGCAAAGACTAGATTTGCTAGTTATTACCTCACTTTCAGACAACTTTTGAAGGTAAGAGAGGCATTGGCTAGTATGGTCTGAAGTGATCCGTGACAAGGTTTGAAAGATAGGGCTACATCCACATCTGATAGACGTGAATTTAGGAGGTGGAGGACACCATTCTTGATGATCAGTTTTGGGCACAGGATAGGTATGTTTTGCAGTTTACCGAGCCCATTTATAATATAAGTCAATTTGCAGATACATACTAGTTAGTGATTGGTTGGTGTATGAGCAAATGAACAACATGCTAGGCCAAATCAAAAACATTGTTGAGCCGAAAGATGTGATCCTATGTGATCATATTCATAAACATGTGTTCAAAAGGTGGGATAATTTGAATTTTCCACTCCATGCCTTAGCATATGTCCTTACACCCAGATATTATTCTCCATCTTGAGTGGTCCAATCAACACCTAGAGTGAAGTTAGGAAAAAACCACACACACATCCGGAGATACAAAGTGGGTATATGCTTGCATTACAAGTTGGTCCTGAATGAAGTGCCCAAGTACGAAGCAAATTGAGCAAGTACATCAATGAACATGGAGTCTTTGTTAATCTCCATGTAACTAAAGATCAAGATAGGTTGAATCCTATTGAATGGTGAAACATGTATGGCTCATCTACCACTTTTCTGCATAAATTGGCAATGAAGGTGCTTTCACAGGTTGTTAACACTTCTACAAGAGGCGTTGGAGCACCTATAGCTTCATCCACAACGTGAAGAGAAACAAGGTAAATGTAAACCGACCAAAAAACTTCATTTATGTGCACTACAACTTGAGGTTGTTGTCCCATTATTGTGAGGCGATGAAGAATGATAGAACATATATGACTTTGAACAACAATCCAAAGGAGGTTAATTGTAGGATGGAGCCATAGTTTTAGAGTGCTTGGAGGCTGAAATTTTAAGTGATCATGCAGCAAAGATGCCACCCCATCCACCAACAGGTTTCCAGATACAACAACTTTGCCTTTAGTGTCACAACTCACAACCTCCAACACTGTGTGGGGGCCATGTATCTCTTGGTTGTCTTCCACAAGCACTTCCACTTACTCCTACAACTCTTGTTCATAAATCATAGGAAAAGAAATTAGAAGTTTCTCATGGCAAGTGGAAAGCTTAGTAGATACTTGATTTATTTGTCTTTTTCCACTTTAGAAATTAGTTTCTAGAACTTGGAGTACGTTGTCTTTATTATGGCCTATTTTGTACGACTTTAAGTTTGAACCTACCTTTGCATTGTTGATTGCATCTTATAACTCTTTGGTAATGAATATGATGCTCCAATTCATTCTGTGGTTGATGTTATCCATTATAGTTTATCGATCACAAATTTTACATGTTATGGTTGATCATTTGATGACAATGTTATATGTCATAACTGCTAGATGATTGATGTTCTATGTGTAATAAACAATTGATGTTTTACTGATCATTATTAACCCAATAGTTAAATCTATGTTTTCATGTTCTCTGCAACTAATTCGACATTTTGCATGTTTCTTTTAATAAATGCAACAAAATATATTATATATATTACATTAAAAACACCCCCAGAACGCTACACTCCCAAAGGATTTGAAAAATGGTGCTTCCCAGTCCTGCTCCTGCTCCCAACAGCCTGAAAAATGGTACTTCCCACTCCCACTCCCGCTCCCAACAGCCTTGGTTTGGTCATTATCCATAAATGAGCATACTAATGGATACAACTGTGCAGGTAGTAAATGATGGTGGCAATGCAGAACCACTCACCAGATTGCAATCAGTTAATTATTCTTAGCATATTCTCTGGCACATCTTTTCTTTTCCATGGAAGGAAAACCATTGCATTTTATAAAATAACATCAAGCAATAAAAATTAGTTCTAACTTACTAGTATTAAACGATACTTTATACCCAAAAACAATAATCAGATCAACAGAACTAAAATCTAATATATTCCTTCAAATATTCTCAATCTTGAAGAATCAGACCCCAATTCAAACCCCGCAGGTGTAGAGCCCCTTGTGGCTGTGTGAGGGAACGTGTTTGACCTCCTGGAGTTGGATTCCCTCCATCAACAAAGGGACTTAACGCATGTCCGACAAGCGTAATTGGCCAAATTGGTTTAACTGGACATTAATAGGATACTTTATACTTTTATAGTGATGGGTAAATGGTTGCCTCGTTCCTGATTTTCAGGAGCCAGCTTTTGATCAAAACAAAAACGAGGTACATTAAAATCACAAAACCTTCTCAAGTTTAGAAACATATACTGTTAAAACTTTAAAAATTGAACTTAAAATTATTGTAGCGACCTTCAACTTTGAAAATGAAATCACTGTTGAGTTCATAGAGATATTCACGAAATAGTCATTTGCATCAAAGTATCCCTATGAGAAAGGAGCCGATGATTAAGTTATACATAAAATCAAGCATCAATTCAGGATATCATCGGTAAAGAGAACCTGAAATAGAGTTTTTGTCATTGCCGGATTTGCAACCAAAATCTGGCGAGCTTGCTGTTCATTTTGTTCAATGAGAAGCTGCAAACAGAGAGATATGTAAATAAAATGGTGATTAAGTTAAAAATGATTGCATGCATATCAAACAAGAAGATGTTAAATCTTAGAATAATGGTACCTTCATCTGAGACATAAGATCATAAAGCTGGGGTTTTGACATGCCAGCTATGTGAGAGGTGAAAGAGCGGTTGCCAGCTGCATTGGCACTGTTTCCACTGGGATTTGACTGACCATTTATCTGTCCTGCATTTTGATTTTGACCTGCCATAGAGGTATATTGGCCTCCAAAAGCTCCTGCCATTGCTGACAGTTCTTGCTGTTCCAAAGCTTCCGATACTTCGACTTGCTCCTAACTCCTAGCAATGATAATAATCAACTTTGGTCAGTTTCATTGTTCATCAAAATATCAGAAGCACAAAAAAAATGAGTCCTAAAATCTAAGTGACACAGTCTGGAATGCAAACAGGTACATCTAGTGACCACATGGAGTGCAACTAAATACATTTATCAGAAAATAAGGCCAAAACCAGGACACAACAATAACTTTCAGCAAACCTCTGCCATATAGTGCAAAGAACGTTATTGGACAAAAGACACAGAAAGGAAGGATGAAAAAAAAGATAATTTTAATGTCCAAAGATACCCAAAAGAGGCTAGTTGGACTCTGAAATACGGCATCGTGTTCAATCTGCATAGGCATGGAAGGGGCAGGACCTTAGGCACAGAAGGGGCAGGACCTTGTGCCCCATCTAAGAAAAGTAAACTAAGAGCTAATTAAAATCTATTTTCAGTATAACATTAGGCCCAAACAAAGAGCTAATTAAAATCTATTTTCAGTATAACATTAGGCCCAAACAAGGAAAATTCCAACCCTGCGTTAAAAGGACTTTCTTAGGTACTCTGAGAACTTTCTTCCTAGTTCCTACAGATCACATTAGACAGAAATCTTAACACATTGACATTAAGGGTTAGCTAAGCAACAATATTAAAAAAAAATGTCAGAAATATACCAAATGCAAAAGGTATAAATGTGAAATAGATTATTCAAAGACCACAGATTACTTAATTCAGTATCAAAACATTTTGGAATAAAGTTCATTGAAAAGGAATCACAGCATCTCCTCAAACCATTATCTAAACTAGAAAGACTAATGTGAAGCTTTTCTAGATGTTTTGTTGCTTTCTAGAAAGAAGAAAATCCAAGTTTTGCAAGGGTTGATGGTTCCTTTCTCTCTCCTAAATGGAGGGTCACATCATCTATCTCGAGGTATCTTTTGGATGAAATGGCCATTTGCAAGGCATTATGCAAGTATGAGAGAACACACTTCCATGTATAATCACACAAAGTAGGCTAGGTGAGGGCTGGGGCCAGGGCATGAATTGGACAAGGAAGGTGCCAAGCAATGTTATCGGAACCAGACCAGAACCGGTCGATCGGACAAGTTCCGAGCAGAACCAGGGTTTCTAACCCAAACTGACCAGTTCCATATGGAACTCTAGTCTAAACCAGCGGGTTCCATACAACGCTGTACAAACGCATGTAGGCACTCCAATGTCACCTAAAAAGGGGCAAAACAAATAAAAATAAATAAATAAAGTAACTTCTAAAACCCTAAATCTAATTCTGAACCCTCCCCTATCAATTTAATGATGCCCCCCCTTCAATTTGTCTAACACCCTTCACTTGATCAATTTGGATTTTTGAGCTAGTGAATTATTTGGTGAGTGTTCAGATTCATTCAGCATCATCACTGCTTGCTCATTAGGAGTGCTTCATGGGCTGAATTGGAGGGTTGAATCAGAGAGTTTCTTTGGCTGATACACTGATTTTGAGAGTTTCTTGGGCTATTTTAGAGCTGTTATTTCGTTGTTTTGGAACTTCTCTTTTGCTGTTTTTGAGCTGCTGTTTTCCGGATTCAAAGTTCAGATTTGGACTCTTTATCTAGAGCTTTTGAAGGTACATAAAACTATTGCTATAACCCTAATTTTCTTTACAAAAGCATGCCTGTTTTTTCCCAGAATTTAAGAAATGTTAGTGTTTTATTTGTAGATTTGTTTTTGCTGGTAAAAATAATTTCCATGGGTACTAAAGAGAAAACGGATCCAGCATGGGACCATTGCCAATTGATTGGGGGTAAAATGGTATCCAACCATTCTCCGAATGAAACCGGTTGGAGGGGGGACCTAGTATACACAGGTTATAACATACTTAGCACATGCAAGAGGAAATATATAACATTGCAAAGAAGCCTCCAATGAACCAAGAGCCAAGATACAAGGTTACCCTGATGCCTTCCAACCAAACAAAGTCAAGATGAAACAGATTCAAAAAGAGATAGGGAGAAGTTCCGGGTATGGTTTTAATGAAACTGACAAACCCTAGTTTTCAAGAATCCTCCTGATTTCCTATTGTTGATGACTTTATGTTAAATTTATAAGCAGCTGCAAGAGCCATTCTCCGGGAGGATGGCTAAGACCCTAGACGAGATCTAGGGCCCGGCTAAGACCCTAGACGAGATCTAGGGCCCCCAGTGCACTCCTGGGGTACTTGGTCTAGGACCAAACAGTCAATGCCATGGCAAAAGACCCTTGTTAGGGCCCCCAGTATACGACTGGGGTTCTTGGTCTATGACCAAGCAGTAAAGACCCCTGAGAGGGCCCCCAATATACAACTGGGGTTCTTGGTCTGTGACCAAGCAGTTAAAGCCCCTAGATAAGTCTAGGGCCCTTGGACATGGTCCAGGGTACCCATGCCTTGTGCATGGGTTGATCCTTGGTCTTGGACCTTGGTGGATAAGACCTCAGAAAATGTTCTGGGGCAACTTGATCCTCGATCAAGTATTTTGTTGGTGTATGACCTTCCTTGAAGGAGGACATGACCACATGAGGGATGTATCCCATATGCAATGATGATAAAGTAATAAGGTCACCTTGAAAATGAATGAACAAGTATTGCCACCTTGTAAACCCTCCTTAACCCTCTCTTACCCTTGCTTGTGTGATTTGGGGTTTTATGTTGTTGTGTCTTAAGGGTTAAATAAAGTTTAAATTAAAATGTTAATTATATCATGTTTAAATTATTTAATTTAAACATGATATTTTTAATAAAAATTATTTTAATTTAATTTATTTTATACCCTAGCCTAAACTATAAATTAAACCCCCCCTACCTCTCATAACTTACCTTACTATTCTTGCATTGTGTGAGCGGATCATCTCTTGTTGCTGCGGCTCATTTTCGGTTGGAGTAGCGGCCCCTTTCTTTGTTTGTGAGCCTGTTGCTGCGACTCCTTTTTTCTGTTGGAGCATTTCTGCTGTGGTGAGCCTATAGGGTGCGGCCCCTCCTGTTCTGTTGTGGTGAGCCTATAGGGTGCCGCCCCTCCTGTTCTGCTGTGGTGAGCCTACAGGGTGTGGCCCCTTTTTCTTGCTGTGGTGAGCCTGTAGGGTGTGGCCCTTTACTACTGTGGGGTATTTGTGAAGTGCAGCCCTCCTCTTTACAGCTGTGAGGTAATTGTGAATGCGGCCCTCCTTGAACCTGTACAGACCTGTTCTTTGAGCCACGGCCTCCCTTAATGTGTGAGGGTTTATCCACAGTTTTTCTGTGTGGGGGTTTGGGTGATTTAAGCCTCCTTTGTTTGAGGGTTTGACTGTGTGAAGTCTCTTTGGTTCTATCCCCTTGGTGGCAAGAAAGTTCTTCATCTCTTGGAAAGAGATCCAACCTATATGGTGGATCTATGAGCTGGGCTTTGTCTGAGCATAATTACAAATGGTTCTGCATATCTAGTGTTGGCTGTGACTTCTTCAGAGGTAAGATTTCAGCACACAGGTAAGTTATCTATTTATCACATTCAGATCTGGATTTTGCTTTGAGTTCTATACTGTTTTGATCTATCTAGATTTATGTATCAGTATTGACAACTATTAGATCTGAACTGTATATTGAGTTTACCTCTTGTTTCTATAGTTTGATTTACTGTTTATGATCAGATTGTTTTGAGTTTAGATCTGTAGATCTATATAGAGTTTGAGTCCAGCATTATAGATCTGAACTACTGTCTTACTCTTTAACTATACTACTAAATCTCTTAGATCTGTACACTGTTTAAGTAGTGGAGTTTTTATTTCTAAATATTAGATCTAGCTGTTATACTCACTGAAAAATTAAAAGATACTACTGTTATGCTTTACTGCCCTAATTTTAACACTTTAGAATCTGAAATTCCAATTAACACTCCTGGACAAGAGCTTGTTTTTGGGCCTAGCACATCCAATTCAAAGAAGACTAGGCCTGACTCGTTCCTTGTACCTCACACCACCCCTAGTGCTCAGCCCACTATTGATAGTAAATGGAAGATGGAAAAGGACATTGAATGGGAATGGATGGCTAGATGGTGGTATGATGCAAACATATCTTTCAATGCTACTAACCCCCCGTATTATTAACCTATAATAGATGTTATAGCTTCATGTGGCTCGGACTTCAAATGGCTAGTTTCATGATAATAGGGGGGCACTTTTACAGAATGAGGTCCAAAGAATAAAAGACTACCTTGTGGGGTTCAAACAGTAATGGAGTAAGACAGGTTGCACCATCATGTCTAATACATGTGTTGATGGAAGGTCCCACTCCATTCTTGAGTTCCTCATTTCTTACCCACAAGAAACTATGTTTCTTAAATCAGCATATGCATCTAATCAACTGAAGGATGCACAATTATTATTTCGTCTTTTGGATGAAACAGTTGAGGAAGTGGGGCTGGAGAATGTTGTACAAATTATCACGGACAATGCCTCCAACTATGTTTCAGCAAGGAAAGATGTTGGAGACTGAACACCCCACCATTTGGTGGACTCCATATGCAACGCATCATTTGGAACTCATGCTTGAGGACATTGACAAAATTAAGAGGTTGAAGAGGTGTGGAAAGAGAAAAAACCATAACCAGATACAACTACAACAACACATGGCCCTTGAACCTAGTGAGGAAAAACTTTGAGAGCAATGAGCTTATTCGGAACACCATTACATGATTTATAGAGAACTTTCTTACATTTCAACTCATGCTCGACCAAAGGGCCAATTTTGCGGAAGATGTTTTCTTGTGATGAGTGGAATGCATATCAGTGGAGCAATAAACCTGAAGGGAAATAAATTGTGGACAAGGTTTTTGAGAACTTTTTGGAAAAAATCAAAAGATAGTCAAATTCAATGAGCCTCTTTTGAAAGTGTTGCAAACAAAAGATGGTGATAAACCCACCATGGGATTTATTTATGAGGCCATGGATCAAGCCAAAGAGGCAATAAAGGCAGCACACAATGATAAAAGAGTCGAGACATAGCTATCTTCCTCTTTGGAAAATCTTTGACGATAGATGTGTGAATCCACTAAAACCCAGCAAGATGAACCAAAGATCTTCAACAATTTATTACTCAGAAATTTACTTAGCACATTTAATATTTCGGAAATTGTTATTTATCAGTTACAGCTAGGTTTCTTCACAAGAACTAAAACGCGCAGCAGAAAAATACTAAGGATCAATGAAGAAGATAACAGCAATCACATCACATGAAAAACACCAATATTTTTGGGTAAATAACCCCTAGAAAAACCCTCTCGGGAAAACCAGTTCTTCAGTTTGTGGATTTTTATTATGCAGCAGAAAATATAGAGATCTCTTACACAGCAAATCGATAGCTGAGAGAAACCCCAGCAATTTCCTCCTCAAACACTTGTACGGATCCAATAAACCAGATCGACTCAAGAAAAACCATACGGCCAGCTGCATCACCCATGCGTCACCCTATACGGCTCCCTCTGAGATCTGAAGTTTGGCCTCTGCAAATGCCAAGAAAGGCAAGTCGATTTCCTTGCTAGATGTCTCCTTTGTCTTCTCTGCAAGTCTCCTCCAACAAACCCTCAAGTGAATCTCTTCTTCAAGCTGAAACTCGCCCTCTCTCAAAGGAAAAGGAAGAATGCACCAAGTTGACCTCTCTTTATCTCCATGAGCAAGCAAAAACCCTATCTCCAAAGAGATCAAGGGCTAGGATAACCCTCACTCTCTTACAAAGATCTATGGTCAAGATTAAAAGACCATCACTTAAATTATTTTTCACTTTAACCTTAGAAAAAGGTGCTCATTAAGTCAACAAAAGAATATAGCACATCTAATGTACTTTTTCCTAAGTAAGACTTTAGGAAGGAGATTTAACCCATCAACTTGGCTAGATTCATTGTCCCCTACCATGCTAGGACGCCACAAAATGGAGGAAGACCTTCCAAGCTACACTTCTCAACACTCCCTCTTAGCAAGGAAGGGATTCTAAACCAACCCCATCTCATCTTTGAACTTTAGGATTTTTTGTCTGCATAGTGCCTTGGTAAAAATATCTACCATCTGATCATCTGTCTATATGTATTGGAGCCTCACATCTCCCCTCTGTACATAATCTCAGATGAAGTGATAGCGGATGTCTATATGCTTGCTACGGTCATGAAACACGGGATCTCAGAGAGTCTGATACAACTTTGATTATCGCAATGTATCACAGTAGCCTCTAGCTCCTCACCGAATAGTCCCATGAACAACTTCCTCAACCATAGTGCCTCACATGCTGCTAAACTAGCCGCCATGTATTCTACCTCAGCATAACTCAATGCCACCGATCTCTACTTCCTACTAAACCAAAATATAATACTTGATCCAATGTTGAAGCAACACCCTAAAGTGCTCTTTCTTTCCTTTGCACATCCTGCCCAATCAACATTTGTAAACCCTACCAATCTTACTCCATCACTGCGCTCATACAATAACCTATACTCCATTTTACCTCTCAAGTAGCGAAGCAAATGCTTCGCAGCTATCCAATGCACCCTCCGAGGGTCCACCGTGAATTGACTCAAAGAGTTAACTGCAAAGCTAATATTCGGCCTAGTGTTGACCAAATACATGAGCAATCCGATAAATTGACGATAGATGGTGGGGTCTACTATCTCAAAACTAGATGTCTCTATCTTCCTCCAGTTTGTCACTAGAGGCGTGGACATGGGCCTACAATCTATCATCTTGAACCTACACAATATCTATATTGTATACTTCCCCTGTCCTAGGAAGAAGCGCCCATCTATCTGCCAAACCTCCAGACCAAGGAAGTAATGCATCAAACCAAGATCTTTCATCTCGAACTCTACTGCAAAGTTAGCCTTGCAGTCTGCAATCATTTGCTCATCTCCAGCAAGAAAGAGATCATCAACATAAAGCACCAGTATGAGAGGCACCTCACCTGCTAGAAAGAGAGGTATGGATCAGCCTTAGTCCGATGGAATCCCATCTCTCTCAAATAACTGTCGATCCTTGAGTACCACGCCCAAGGTGTCTACTTCAGCCCGTACAAAGCTTATCTCAACCTACAAACATGTGTATCCCTATCTCCAACCTTAAAACCCTCAGGTTGCTCAATATAGACTTATTACTCAATAACTCCATTGAGGAAGGCAGTTTTCACGTCCATCTAATGAACACACCAGACCATTTCCGATGCAATTGAAATAACTGCTCGGATGGAGGAATATCTAGCCACGGGGGCAAAGGTCTCGTCGTAATCAATTCCCTCTTTCTATGCAAACCCCTTAGCCATGAAGCGCGCCTTCTACTTCTCCATGCTTTCATCTGCTGCATGTTTGACTTTATAAATCCATCTCAATCCAAAAACCTGTTTTCCCTCTAGCCTGGGCACCACCTCCCATACATCGTTCTTCATGATAGAGGCATACTCCTCCATCATGGCCTCCTACCACACTCCATGTTGTGCAGCCTGCTCATAAGTGGAAGGCTCGGCATTTATAAGCTCTGTCGTGAGTGGCATATACCCAAATCTCTGAGGTGGTCTACTCTCTCTAAAAGATCTCTCTAAAGGCGCTATCTGTCTAGAATCACTAAGATGCGGCAAGCCTTAGAAGTCTTGTTGTACCAACCAATATCCCCTTATCTGTTGTGGGGTCCAGCATTGTCCTTTTCTCCGAAGGTACATGACAGTAACAGATACTCCCAAAGATGCGAAGATGACTCACATTTGGACTGGTACCTGTGTATACATCCTCGGGTGTCACTTTCCCCAAAATGGTGTGGGGACTCCTGTTCTTAATGTAAACACTTGTGCAACAAGCCTCGTCCCATAAGAACATAGGTAACCCATAATCATGTATCATTGCATGAGTTGCACCCACTATGGTCTTGTTCTTGCGCTCTGCTACTCCATTTTGTTGTGGGTTATAAGGAATCGCGAGCTCCTTAATACCCTCTGCAGCACAGTACTCCACAAACTTATTAGAGGTGTACATACACCCATTATCCGATCTAAGTATCTGGATCCTCGTACCAGACTAGTTCTCTACTAGAGCTCTGAACTCCCTGAACCTGTCAAAGACCTCATCCTTGGTCTTAAGGAAATATATCCAAGTCTTCCTGGGATAGTCATCAATAAATATCATGTAGTAGTTGAAGCCACTAACTGACTGCACACTCATAGGACCACAAACATCCGAATGGATTAGATCCAAGATCGCCTTGGACCTATGCTCATTAGATGGAAATGCTCTGCGGGCATATTTGCCCAAGGCGCAACACTTACAGGGGTCATGCCTCTCTATTGCAACCTTGGGCACTCATGTAACTGTCTGTCTCAAATGACTCAACGCACCAAAATGCAAATGTGTCATTCGTTTGTGCCATAACTCACTCAAATTTGTGCTACTACTGACTAATGCTTTCGCTGGCTCAAAATGCAATCTATACACGTTCTCACCACAAACCCCAATCACTTTACCCATCTTGGTCGTAGACCCCTTTGGTAGAATGTACACCTTTTCTCCACGGAAGGTCACCTCAAACCCTTTATCCTCCAGGGTTGAAACTGAAATGAGGTTCTTGGTAAGACTAGGAACATACAATATGTCGGCAAAGCGGAGTGGTTTACCCAACTCACTCTAAAATGACACTGTGCCTATGCTTTGCGCCTTATAGTGCGCATCATCTCACAGCTCAACATGAAGATTCACGCCTCCCTCCTACAATCTACGGAAGAACTCCTTGCGCTCAGTCATATGACAAGAAGCGCCATTGTCCACATACCAAACACATGTGACAGTTAAGCTCGACATACAAGCAACAAGGCAAAAATCCTCCTCAAAGATTTTGCAAAAATCCTCTTCTCCTGCAAAGGCTACCATATGTGGCTTATTCTTTTTCTTTTCTATACACTGAGGCAAAGTGTCCAAACTTGTGACACTAGAAACACTTGACTTTGGAGAAGTCAATGTTTTCTTCTTTCCTCCTGCTCCACTCTCGGAGCCCCTCTTCTTAGACTTTCCCTTGTCTTTGCTTGCAAGAGCCAAAGCCTCTTCATCCATAATCTGAGGTTGATGTAGATGTACCAATCGCCTGACCAAGGTGAATCTCCTCTTGCACAAAATCATCCCATAAGCACTGCCAATCAGAGAGCTTCTCCCAATCTACAATTCCACACACAATTGTGTCCCATGACTTTGAAAAGCCATTAAGGGTTATACGTACTAACTCATAATCCCTAATTTGTGTAAGACAAGTGAGGTAGGGAACCACACCTTTGTTGATATTATGGTAGCTTCGGGAGGTATGAACCTCTATTGTGACCTTTGACAAGATTAGAATGTTTCGGAAGGAAGCAAAGAAATGAAGGAAACCCTAGACAAGATGTCAGCTGCAAAAATATAATTAATATGAATTAATTAGTACCCAGAAGGAGAAGTCGGACCCAGTAAGTCTGCGAGAACCACTATAAATACAGGGTGTCAGTCTCTCATTTGACACACTTCTCAACAGTTGCAGAGAGCCAGTTCTGCGTAGTGCAGTTGTAGTCTTGTGCGCAAGTCCTGGGGAAGGTACTGTGCCAGCTTTTGGGTGGGACTATCTGATCAGCTTGGTTACTTCTTGCTTGGTGCATTAGCCTCTCTTGGCTATTGGATTGCTACCAAGATTCTCTTCTCTGTCAAGGTCAAGGTGTTCGGAGGGTGGCTTCGGCCTATGGTTGGGTGACAAGGGTATTGTCAATGGTAAAACGAGCACAATCTTTTATATTCTAACAGGTTATGGGCCCACACCTCCTTCATTCAGTCTAAACGTTGGAAGGAAGCATAGCCGCTAGGATATTGAGCTCGTTGAGGAACTGTGGCTAGGGTTACTAGCAAGAGTAGCTTCCAAAGACATTGTCGCTAGGGTTACTAGCAGAAGCAGTTGCAGAAACCCTAATCTCAGATCCGGCACCATATGATGGAGCATCTCGCTCAAAAAGAAGATATTCATATGCGCCCTAACTCAGCGCACCTTTTGGCTCTCTCAGAAGACAGAAACGACGAAGTTGAAGTTTTGGATCAAGGCATGACCAATTACCAGTCAACCGAAGACATGAGTGAAACGATTAGTCTCTTACACTACTCAGCACTTACTGGAACGATTGAAGATGACATGTGGATAATCGATAGTGGAGCTTCTAGGCACATGACGGGAGATCAAGCCAAACTCTCAAATCTAAATGAGAAGAAGACCTCGTACAAGGTAGAGCTTGGAGACAAAACCACTTACCCCGTGGA
>SNQJ01S0006697.1:195120-230454 GCA_010110895.2 Picea sitchensis | reverse complement strand
CCTAATGAGTTGGCTAATAACCCTAGAAGCCTTGTCGGCTCAAGAAGAAAATTTATATTAGGCTATTAGCCTCCAAGAGAAGAAGTCGACCAGAATTAATAATAATATACTGAACAAACACATACCCAGAAGGAGAAGTCTGCCCCAGCAAACTGGCAGGATTACTATAAATACAGGGCGCCAGTTCTCATTTGACAGCATCTCAGAATTGCAGTTTTGCAGTTGGTGCGCACTACAGTTGCAGTTGGTTCACAGGTTTGGAGGAGGGTTACAGGTGCAGCTGCAGCAGCAGCTAGTTTCAGTATTGGTTTGGATTTCTCTTGGCTAGGGTTTGGGACTATCTGATCAGTCTTTTGTGTTGCGCTATCCTTGGGGAGAGATGCGTTGCTCTGTGTTTGGCTATCTAGCCTAGGGTTTGCTTCCGGAGGAATTCTCAGTCAAGGTTAAGGTGCTCGGAGGGAGGCTTCAACCTGTGGTTGGGTGACGAGGGTATTGTCAATGGTAAAATGAGCACACCATCTTCTATATTCTAACAGGGGAATGGGAGACAGATTTGTATTGGTGAGGATCTGTGGATAAGTGTCGACAATGACTTCAGATTCTATGATTCCATCCTTCAATCCATTCGCTCTACAAATATTTTTTTCTTAGCGGATGTCAGAACTCAGGTTCCTTAGAGAAGGGGTAGACTAGGGTAGAATCAACTACTTTTTTTCATTTGGAGGGCGATGAGGCAAAGGAGTGGAACCGCTGCATTGGGATCCTTGTTGCATGTTATCACAAGATTTGTACTTGTGCAAATCCCACCACAAGATCCCAAAATCTTAAATAACTATGGAAGAAACTACCACTGTCACCTCAGTATGATTTTACCTCATTTTAGTGATGGAAGAGGTACACCACAACATAGGCTTCCCTTGTGACCTAAAGGGATAAAATAGAAAGTTTAATAGCCAAGCATGTCGCCCCCTATCTTGATCATCGAATGGTTGGTCTAGGTCAATGAAAGGAAGAGGTTATGAAGTAGTTTGTTGTACCTTCATGGAACAAGAACACTTTGCAGCATATATATATATATATATCTTCCAAGCCAAAATTTGCAATAATGACCTCTTCTAGACACTAGACAAGTTAGTTAGCTATGGTTGTTGCAAATTGCAACAGTAAACCAGTCTTATAAAAACAATGAGTATTTTGCAAAAACAACAAGATAAAGTGCTCAAAAATACCACAATTGACCATGAAAATTAAGCATAAATCCAACAGAAATATTATCCAATTTTTATAGGTGATTTCTAAGTGAGTTAAGCCACCTTTATATGAGTTTATTCAGAAAATTAATGAAGTTTTAGATGGTTGTAGCAAACTTTTATAACAACAACAAGTGATATAGTGAGTTTTCCAAGGTTAGAGTTACTGTAGTTAGTAGAATGCTTGAGAGTTTTGAGAGAGAGGTTTTATCAATCAATTCACCACAAGAGTTGCTTCAACATTAGTGCCTTTCTAGGATTATGGAGTCTCAAATGCAACCAAGCTTGAAGGTTGATCTACTTGAAACCAAGAGGTAGGATCTAAACCCTAAGGTGCAAGCACATTTGGGCCTTAGGATTTAGATCTTGAGGAGAAGTACGTCTAGGGTGAAAGCACATTTGGGCCCTAGAAATCATTCCTCCCTTCTTGTAGCTTCAATTAGTTCAAGATCAAATGTCTAGGGCTAAAATCCTAAAGTTATAGCACTTTAGGGATTTAGGGTTCTAACCCTAGCAAGGACAATTAACCAATTTTAGACAAGTATAATCTTGCGAGAGGAAGAAGCACTTATGTTCCTCTCTTAGGGTTTCAATTAACATGACTTCTTGCAACAAAATAGTAATTTCACCATAAACATCAATAGCATAAACAAGAATTGCAGAATTTTACTTACTTTATCAAAGAAACCAAGAGAATTTCACCCTAATTACATAAATATCCATCCAAATCATCCAACCACCCACAAAAAAATAATTTCCAAGCATAGTGCATGAGAGAGAATGACTTGTAACCCTTAAGGGCCAAAACTTTCAGAAGTAGTCTCATAAATGGTGAGAGAATGATGATGATGATAAAATGAAAGTGAGGGTTATCCTTTTTATATGAGGCTACCCTCACATATTTGACCACATAACATAACTAATGTTCAACTTAAGTGGGGTTCACCCCTCATTTAACCCTTACAAATAATAAAAGTGCAAAAAAAAATCATAATGAGCTACACTTGTGAGACGTCAAGCCCTCTTGGCCAAGCAAGATGCCTCCAAACGCCATGTGGCATCAATCTAGAGAAGTGTGGGAGGAAGTGATTTCTCTCCTCACCAAATGTCATACCATGCACCATTAGTACCCCAAGAAGTTACCAAACCCTAGATGTGTCATACCCTAGAAGGTGACATCGTCACTAAAATAGGGCTAGTGTCCAAGATCTAGGTGTTGCGTCCAGGCCCTAGGAAGTTGCATCTCATCTCTACCATGTCTGTAGTATGCCTTGAATAGTTATCAGAACAAACAAATATACTGCACAAATAACTAGAACATCAAATATAGAGCAGAAATATAATATTGATACCACATAAAGCTTAGTTCACTTGCCTCTTCGAGGGGTAACCTCCAAATGAGCAGGGCTCTCTTACAAAAATCATCAACAACTTACAATGGAGAGATGCGTTCTTTAAATACTTTTCACAACCAAAAATACCATAGGCCAATACCATGAACCAATACAAAGGGTCGATACCATGGTTTATCCCTAACTAATTTATAACATTCCACTAACCAACCCTCTAACTACTTGTGGTCCCGATAATGAGGGTTGACCACTTTAACAACTAACTAATGACTAAGAGGGGTTAGAGATGGATCCTAACATGCCCTCCCCCTTCAAAAGCAGCCTTGTCCTCAAGGTACAAGATGCAGAAATTGTTGCAAGATGGCAGTTGGTTCCCAAGTTGCATCCTCCGGAGATGTGTCCTTCCATTTGATCAACACTTCTTTGATAGTGTGGCCCCGCAGGTGACGCTCTCGCCTGTTGAGGACAGCTTCGGGCTACATCCAAATGGAGCCTTCTTCATCAAGTTCAGGTAGAATAGTTTGAACCCAAAAATTATGACCCGCCACTTTCTTGAAACAGGAAACATGGAACACTAGGTGTATTTTGGAGGCAGTTGGAAGTGCAAGTTTGTAGGAAATTGGACCAACGCATTTGAGAATCTAATTGGGGCCATAAAATTTGGGTGCCGACTTTTGGTGCCTTGTGATTTGAGCCATGTTTTCTTGTAAGGTTGGAGTCTGAGAAACACCATATCACCCTCTTGGAAAACCCTTTCGGAGCGTTGTTGGTCAGCTTGTTGTTGCATATGATTTTGGGCCATGTGGAGGTTTTCCTTTAGAGTCGCGAGGGTAATTTCCCTACCTTGCAACAACTTATCAATAGCCCGGACCTTTGATGTGACCGGAAGATACGTAGTTACTGTAGGGGTTGTTGGCCATACACTGTTTCATATGGTGTAATTTTGGTGGTTGTATGATAAGAAGTGTTGTACCACCATTCTGCCAACGGTAAGCATTGCATCCATTGATGTTGTTTGTCATAAACAAAACAACGCAAGTAAGTTTCCAAACACTTATTGATCACTTCAGTTTGGTCATTTGTTTGTGGGTGGTATGTTGTGCTCATATTCAATTGTGTGCCCTGTAATTTGAACAATTATTTCCAAAGGGTGTTGGTGAAGGTCAAGTCACGGTCGAAGACAATGGATGCTAGCATGCCATGCAGCTTGAAAATTTGATCAATGAAAACTTGTGCAACTAGAGCTGGCGTAAAAGGGTGTGGTAAGGCACAAAAATGTGCATACTTGGAGAGGCAGTCGACCAATACCATTATGATTGATTTGTTACCTGCTTTGGGAAGGCCCACTATAAAGTCCATGGAGATGTCAGTCCAAATAGAAGCTGGAATGAGTAACGGCTGGAGGGATCCTGGGGTATTTACATTCTCCCCTTTATGGCGTTGACAAATATCACATTTGGTGACAAAGGTGAGGATATCCTTCTTCAGACCTTCCCAAAAAAAAGAGTGGCGAGCACGAGCATAGGTCTTTTGGAAGCATGAGAACTGCAAGAGCAGAAAAATGCAACTAATTTAAGTTATGGCGCTTGAGTACTAAATCTGGAGATAGAACCATATGATCCTTATATCTGAGGACATCGACTTGCCAAGTATAGTCGGTGGGAGGGATAGTGTCATTTTGAAGGCGTTGAATTATCTATGAGATAGTGGGATGGGCTAGCCATTCACGTTGAACTTCATCAATCCAATGGGGGATTGGTAATGATAGAGAAAAAAGGGAACCTTCATCTTCATATTGTCTAGACAACGCATCTGCCACTACATAGTATTTTCCTTTCTTATAGATGATCTCATAATCATAGCCCAACATTTTGGTGAGTCATTTATTTTTTTCTAGAGATGAGAACCTATGCTCGAGGAAATACTTGAGACTATGGTGATTGGTTTTAATCTGAAAGCGACACCCCAATTGATATGGTCGCCAAGTGTGCACAACATGGAGAATGGTCATCATTTCCTTTTCATATGTAGATTTTCCCAAATTGCAACCACTCAAAGCTTGGCTAGTGAAAGAAAGAGGTCGACCGTCTTGGGTGAGAACTGCACCAATACCAATGCCTGAAGCATCTGATTCGACCACAAAAGTTTTATTGAAACCATGGACTGCTAAGACAGCGGTAGTACACATGTCATACTTCAAATCTAGGAAGTTTTGTTCGACTGCAGGGGTCCACTGAAATGCATTCTTCTTAAGAAGGTCCATCGATGGCTTGGCAATTTTTCCATAATGATGGAAAAATTTCCTGTAATATCCGGTGAGGCCGAAGAAACCCCAAAGGATTTTCAAGGTCTTAGAACGTGGCCAATATTGCATGGATTGAATCTTGTTGGGGTCCACGCGTACTCTGTCAAAGCCAACAATGTGTCCCAAGTATTCGACCTCACTTGCCCCAAAAGAACACTTGGACTTCTTAACAAACAATTGATGGTCCCATAACAATTGGAGTAGTGTGTCCACATGTTGAAGATGGGAATCCCAAGTGTGGTTGTAAATAAGAATGTCATCAAAGAAAACTAGAACAAACTTCCAAAGGTAGGGCTTCAAGAGTTTATTCATGAGACTTTGGAAGGTAGAGGGAGCATTGCAAAGCCTGGAAGGCATTACCAAGAACTCATAATGGCCTTCATGAGTTCTGAAAGTGGTCTTGGGAATATCTTCTTCCTTCATCCTAAGCTGGTGATAACCAGAGCGAAGATCCAATTTGGTGAAGAAACATGCACCCTGGAGCTCATCCAACAAATCATCAATGACGGGAATGGGAAACTTATCCGTAATGGTCAATTTATTAAGGGCACGAAAATATGGACACATGCGCCAAGAACCCTCCTTCTTTAGGACCATTACAACAGGGGAGGAGTATGGACTGGTACTTGGGCAAATTACCCCAGCTTCCAATAATTCCTGCACTATTTTTTCTATTTCATTTTTTTAGCAAAGGGGTACCTGTAGGAGCGTACATTGGGGGCTGACTGCCAGGATGCAGAGGAATGCAGTGATCATGCTCACCCTAGGATGGGGGTAATTTTGTGGGTGTCTCAAAGACCCGATGGTGCTTGGACAGGACGAGTTGTAGGTCGAGGTGGATTGCGGGGGAGGATGGATCTTGTACCTGGATGGAATTAAATTGGGCAATCACTCAATGATGACCTTTCTTCAAGAGTTTCTCTATTCTGTGAGGGATGATAATTTTGGGGGACCCAACATGCAAGCCACGGAAGGTATAGGTGTGAGCCTCTTGAGTAAATTACATATATAATTCTCGATAATCCATGGTAATTGGTCCCAAAGTGCACAGTCATTCAACACCCAAGAAAATATCACAACCACCCATGTCAATGGAAAACATGTGAGTTTTTAGGGTATAATCGCCCATTTGGAGTTTGTCATTCTCACAGCGGCCCCCACATTTCATTGTACCACCATTAGCTATGAGAATTTGAAAATTTGAAACTAGTTGAATAAAACAATTGACATCCTCGACGACTCTGCGATGAATAAAATTATGGGTGTTGTCATTATCAATCAACACTATGATTGGTCGATGTTTGATGTAGCCTTTGATCTTTAATGTCTACGAAGCAGATATACTAGTAAGAGCATGGAGAGAGATGACAGGTTCTTCTGGTTCCAAAGGAGATGCAACGGTGTTCGAGAGGGGCGGAGTGGGTGCAATATCCTCGGGCTCTAGGGCCTCATCTAACATTCGGTCCTATGACCCATCAATCTGGAAGAAAACATTTTCACGACATTTATGTCCTAGTGCATATTGTCCATGGTAATAACAAAGCCCTTGTTTCCTACGTTCTTCCATTCCTGTTGGAGACACCTTTTGAACCTTCAAGGTTTGCGTGGGAGATTTTGTATCCCATGGACGAGGACAGTTGGGAACTGAAGAATGAAGGGGTTGTGCCTGAAGAATGGTCTCAACTTCCAATGCTAAGGTGCAAGCCTACAACCAATTAATAGGATGATGCATGCAAACATGAGCATGAATTTCCTCCTTTAAGCCACTAATGAAACATTCAAGATATAATTCATCAAATAAGCCCTTAGTTTTGATAGCCAACTGTTCAAATGTTGCAATGAAATATGTGACCGATCCTATTTGTTTCAGCTTGGTGAGGCACCCCAAATAATGAGATTCTTGATCAAAGCATGCACAAACAACTTTGGTGAACATGCTCCAAGTGGGATGTCTTGGATAGAATTTCTTATGCCACTACCAACATTGCCAACATTCTAGATCTAAGTACAAAACACCTACATGGAGTTTGGTCTCATCATCCCGAATATTATGGAGGGAGAAGTATTGTTCCAGTTGGGAAACCCACCCAACTAGGTCAGATCCATCAAATTTATGCATCTCCACCTTTGGTAGCTTATTCCAAGAGTTTAGAGAACCCCAAGGAGAGTGGGAATTATGAGTACTCTCACAATGAGAAGAATGAGGGACTTCATAGTGGTACTCGAGTTGCTTACCCTCGTCAAAAAATCCAAGGTGTTGGGTAAGGGCTTACAGGTTGGTCTTGATGGAATCCATGTCTAAAAAACGTTGATGGAGTTGGCCAAGGTCCCCCATGGCCTGTTTGATCTCAGAGACATCATCAAATAGTTTGTTTATCTTAGAGTCCCACTCGCTAGCAGTCTGAGAGCAAGTGGCAGGGCACATTATGATGGGATAAGTTGCAAAGAAGGGTGTCGTGAAGGACATCGATCCCACAAAATGATTAAAATTGATAGGGATTATTGCGATCAGGGTGAAAAAAGGAAGCCAATGGGATAGGTCATAAACAATGGGTAAGGGGGTCGAGTCCAGAAAAAGGCTAAAAAATGATAGGTATCACTGCAATCGAGGCGAAAAGAGGAAGCCAATGGGATAGGTCACAAATAAGGGTGTTGTCAGTACTCAGACTTTTTTGTTTTTACTCCTGTAAAGTTATACTCCGATCTAAATAATTTTGTAGTGTGAGATCGTCAAAATTCTTAACAGGAAAAAAGATGTAGGAATTTCACAACCAGAATGCAGGAGGCTAGGTTGCGCTGCAATGGATCTTGTATGTGCTCTTTCTGTGTTGTGCTTCTTCAGTTCTGTGTCTTTCCCAAGGGTTACGGTTTGTTTCAGGTACCTACAGACAAGGGTTTTCCCTATGCTATAGCTCTTTGATATACGTGCAGGGTCGACAGTAGTACTCGGCCCAATATCTTAGGGCACCAACTAAGGAGGCTCGACCGTACCATTAGCGATACTAATCGATTATCCAGGTAATAGAGAGTATATTCCCAAGTGTTGTTCTTTGTGACACTATAGCAGTCAGGTGGCCAATTGGTTGAGATAGGTGGGTTCCAGGATGCCTAGGGAAAATACGTGCACAGGTGTTGTCTGATGCGCTACCACTCGAATGGGTACCAATAGGGGTTACAGGTGTGGTCAACAGATGTGTGCTTAAGTACCACTTGTATTTCATGCATGTATGTTTCCCCAACCACGGATTTATGCGTTGAACAATGGATCTTTTTGGTTTATTGACGTTGGAACACGTCGCTACCCTGGAAAAAAAAATCACCCAGACTTCCTTCCCAGGAAAGTGCTCTGATACCACTTGTAGTATGCCTAGAGCAGTTATCAGAACAAACAAATATGTTGTGCAAATAACTAGAACATCAAATATAGAGCAAAAATATAATATTGATACCACAGAAAGCTTGGTTCACTTGCCTCTTCGAGGGGGCAACCTCCAAATGAGTAGAGCTCTTTTACGATAATCTTCAACAACTTACAATGGAGAGATTCATTCTTTAAATATTGTTCACAACCAAAAATATCATGGGCCAATACCATGGTTTATCCCTAACTAATTTATAACATTCCACTAACCAACCTTCTAACTACTTATAGTCCCGATAATGAGGGTTGACCACATATTACAATAACAACTAACTAATGACTAACTAAGAGGGGTTAGGGACGGATCCTAACAATTTCTCTAACTATGTGTTGTTGCAATGACCTTGACCCTGACCCTAGTGAAAAATAAGCTTTGGGGTACTCTGCCCAACCTATGGGCTTCTATCCCATCTATGTGCCATCATCACTGAATTTGCTCCTACCAAGCCAATCTGTCCATATTTCAAGGTTCCAAGGGTGTGAGAGTTGATGTTTGAGGGTGGTAAGCCACTGGATGACCCACTGCTCTCCATCACATGTGTTAGAGTCCTGCAAATGAAGGTACAATCCCAGGACGTCCCTCAAAGAACCATGTCAGGGACACCCAAGACAAATCAAAGTATAAAACATGGTTAGCCAAGATTCATAAGGAACATTAGTCCTTAAAGCATGCAAAGTAAGTTGTAACTTAAGATATAAGCCATGTAAGATAATTCACCTCAGTATCCCCTTCAAGCATCACACCAGCCCAGGACCCCATGTGAGTTGCCAAGCTTAAATATGGCAGTACCTTCATCCAACCCTATTAGGTGTGCCACCTAGACATGAAATAAAATAACCCAGGTAGAGGGGTAGGTCATGGATTATGGTGTCATTTAATACATTTCTATAAGCGACTTTGTGGAGGGTGTGCTTTCTCTTGAGTTACCTCATTCTCAGGCGTTATTTTTTCCAAACCCCTTTATCAACCATCTTTCTAGTCCGCTTTATCATATTTGCAAGTCCCCTTTTATAAGGTTTCAAGCTATAGCATTGCTATTTTTTTAGACTAGGGTGAGCACTAAAAGGTTAGAGCTTGAGTTTGGACCAGCTTTTGTGAGTCCTTTGCTATCATTCCTTTATTACTTTAGCATCATTTTCTTATTCTTTTATTAGCAGTTGCAATCAACCTCTGGGTCTTTAGCCCCTCTTCTCATGAGAGAATGGACCATGACCCATTATCGAAGTTTAGTACACTATGAGAGGCTCCAGGATGGAAAGTGTTAAGTATGGTGGGGAACAAAACGTTACCCTTGTGAGGCCCCCCTAGTATAACCCCTTGTCCCTAATTGGTGAAAACACAAGACTAGTGCATAGAAGTTGACTGCCAACATGAAACAAGGCAACTGACACAATTTCCCAAACTAGTGATCCAATATCCAATTTCCACCAAAGATCCTCATCCACATGCTCGACAAATTAAGCACACCACTTTGCATCAAGAAAGACTAACATACCTCATGGTGATGATGTCTTACCATCTCCCATACTCTAGGTTACTTGGATGTGATGAGCCTTGGTTGACCTATAGTTGTAAAGGTGAATGATGGGGTTTGCTAGGATGCCATATGTGGACATGTTGATTATCATGATGGTCATGATCATGTTCTCCATTGTGGTCCACGAGACATGATCTCCTCTAGTTACCCCTAGGCATGGGAAGGCAACATTGCCAATTTTATTATCTTGCAAGATGATGAGCCAAACACCCTGTGTTGGTCAAAAAATGTCAAAACTGGTGAATTTACAATGAAATTGGGATATAAAGTATGGATGGAAGAATCATTTGAGGGGAAATAAAAGTGGTGGTGGAAATCATTGTGGAAGAGAAATGCTCCCTTAAAAACAAGATTTCTCTTTGTTTGGCATTAAACAACAAGATGTTAACCTGGGAAGTCGGTATCAAAAGAGGGTGGATTGGACCAAGTAGGTATGTCCTTTGCAAGAATTATGAGGAATTTGTTTCACATTTTCATTGATTGTGTTTATGCAGAGAAAGTGATGTGAATTGTGTAGTCCAAACTCAATCCAACGTCACAATGGAACAAGACATGATTGGAAGATTGCTTAAAAGACTAGCTGGCAGGCAAGGCAGTACAAACTTTTTAGGGTATGCAAAGTTTCCCGATTTCCAGTATCTTGTAGGCTCGAAATTTCAACATTTTTAGGGACATGGACATCCCTCCTAAAGTTATATTCGGGATTATATTGAATTTGTTCAAATAATTTATGTTGGAATTGAAAATTAAGAACCCAAGGATTCCTTCTATGTTGGAGGTGGACTTTGGTGTTCCCAGGCCAAAGTCCACCTAATGAACACCAAAGTCCACCTCCAACATAGAAGCCTTAGGACTTTGGTGTTCCCAGGCGGTGTTGGCGTCGTTTTATTCCGAAGTCAAAATCATTATCTTCACATCCATTATGCTCCAGGGACAGGTACTAACAATTAAAAAAAAATTATTGTCTTATGGACTTTATTGGAGGCAGCTTTAAAAAAAATAGGTGAAGAAGCTCTAGGTTATGAGAGATTCCAAAGTTGTGATTCAATGGGAAAACCAGAATCCTATAGTTTCAAATGTAAGGCTCGGACCTCTTCTTCGGGACATCAAGATAGATATCAACTCTTTTGAATGTCTCTCCTTTAGTCACATCCTCCGAGAGTTGAACTCCAAAGTCGATGAACTATCAAAGAAGGCCTTGTCTCTTCCTGTTGGCACCATAGGGTTCTATGAATTTTTGGCTAGGGAGGAGACACAATCAATGGAATTCCAATTCTAGCTTGATGCTTCCTCTGTTTTGGACTAATGTTATGTAAGAATGAACAATTGTTATAGTTTCGTCACACAGTGGAATAGTGTAGAATTGCAGGTTGTAGATATATAAGTGTATAGTTAGACAAGTAGCCATTAGAGACTAGTGGTTGTTTTGACAATAGTTTTGTAGTTGTATGCTAAAAGCAGTATCCTTTTTTGAGACATGAACATGTATATTCAAATCTCATAAATATAATGATTTTTTTCAATGGAAAAAAAATAGAAACACTATAAATGTGATATTTATACAAAATTGTTGTTACAATACTAATATGAATATCTTGACAATAATGAGAACTGTAATTTTACATATCCAAACCTGTGTAAGTTTTGAGCTGTAAATTCTTCTCAAATAAATGAACTAGTTAGAAAGCATGTTTAGATGCAAATACAAAAAAGACATAATTATCATTGTCTTTTATGTATTTGTAGCGTGCCCAAATAATGTTAAAAGCATGCATGCAATTAGCAAACTCTTAGATCGACATAAACAAAATTATTACCATTACATTTTCTAAAACTACAATCTACCATGACTATAATTATATTATTCTTCATTGGAGATACAATCGTTGTCTCTAGGTCCAAATTAATATATATACAAAAATACAAACCAAATTATAACATATTTAAAACATAAATATTAAAATCATAATAAGATGAAGAAGCCTAATGAACAGAGTTGCATAGTGGCAATATCCCAGGTCCAAATTAATATATATAAAAAATACAAACCAAATTATAACATAAATATTAAAATCATAATAAGATGAAGAAGCCTAATGAACAGAGTTGCATAGTGGCAATATCCCTGCACCTTTAAGTTTAAGGTAGTAGATAAGGCAAAGAACAGAGTTGCATAGTGGCAATATCCCTGCACCTTTAAGTTTAAGTAGTAGATAAGGCAAAGAGAAAAAAACTATGATTACAAGTGTAGCTTCCAATTCTACATAGAAAGAAAAAGATACACGGGGAAAGTTTTTAAAGCAAAAGAAACTACATATAGTAGATGACAAAATAGAATTGGTGCATTTTTCTTAATGGTAATTTTGAAAACCACTTATTAAGTTGAAAATCAAATCCATTTGTATGGTTATCTTTGAGAAATAGAGTCGGAGTCTACAAATGTTGACATCGGAGTGCTCGAAAGACTGCATTAAAGATAAATAGAAGTGTGTGTCGTAATATGGCATGTTTGCAAAATTCCATGTTGGCTTTTAAAAGGAGAATCTTTGTAGTTGAAAGATTAGGTTGTAGTTTTATTGTACTAGATGTTGGGTATGTGTTATATTCTTTGCAAGATTGGTCCAATGTATCGTACACTGATATGGGAGCCTCGGGGTGGAGGGTGTGGGGCCCCCTGTAAGGGGGTTCGGGGGGAGCCGGAAACAAAATGAAGACTTTTTGCATCTGTTTTTGGCGTTGTTTCAGCACATGGTTTTCTAATTCTGATTAAGGAATTAAGGTTGTTGTCTAATCCGAGTCAATGGATTAGGGGTTTGGATATCACGGGATCTTATATATATATATATATATATATATATATATATATATATATTGTATTGTAAACAATGAAGATCATGAATAGAATATTAGATGTGCGTCTTTAAACAGGTTGTTGGTTTTCCCGGCTTGGGTTTCCAGGGTAAAAAACTGTCTAATGTGTGTGTGTCATTGTAACTTTTCTTTTTTTATTAGGAATATGTTTGACAGAAAGCCAAACTGAAGGTATACAAGTGAATATGACAGAATATAGAGTAACAAAAGGTGATCCAAGAGGGGAAACCTTAGAAAAGAGAGAACCACTACTCAGCACAATAACTGTAGATTGTCATCTTGAAGTCAGAATAATAGGAGCTTGCTCGTGGATAATACCTGTGACCAGTCACTGAAGCCTTCAAGTCCAACTTCACAGTTGAGATAACAATTATTCCTGTGCCACATTCTATCCAAAAGTTTCTTGAACTGCCTTATCTCCACTTCACAGTTGAGATAATAATTACTCCTGTGCCACATTCTATCCAAAAGTTTCTTGAACTGCCGAATGACCAATTTACAAAAATATTGAATTACATTAATTTATTGTATCTTATATAGTGAATATCAGTGAGTACGGTTTAACAATTTATGATGGCCAAAATCATTGTAAATGCCCTGACGTGACTGAATGCAAATATGTAATACCATATATATAAGTTCTGTAAGAGTTTTCCTGCCTGTGAATTCTGATCAAACTATAGAAATAGACTTCATTTTAGGAAATGATTTTGAAAAGTTAATCTCTATTTGCAAAGAAATGTTTCTTATGAATTGTTCCCTACAAAAGAGCAAGAAAAACGATGAAAAGCCCTTCCCAGCCAGAGCAATTGCAATAAATGCAAGAGACAACAACAAGAAAGTCATATATAGTGAATATCAGTTAGTACAGGAAACAAATTATGATGGCCAATGTTCATAAATGCTCTGACGTTACTGAATGCTAACAATAAAGCAATAACATGTATAGGTTGTGTAAGAGATAGATTCCTACCTCCCAAAAATATTAGTCTAGCATCTCTAGATTTGTGACCTCTGATCAAACTATAGAAATAGACTCTTCACTTTAGAAAATGATTTTGCAAAGTTATTCTGTTTCTTTGCAAAGCAATATTTCTTAAAAACTGTTTCCCACAAAATAGCAAGAAAAAGAATTAGAAGCCCTGCCCAACCAGGTCGGTGGCAATAATCTGCAAGAGGCGACAAGAAGAAAGTCATCTGAGAAAAGATGTGGGAGCATTTTTGCATATTCCCAATCAATTGTGACATTAAAGTATACACTGGCATAGCCATAAGAATTTCCACTACTTCTACAATATTGTATTATTATGATTAACACCTGCCTTAACCCAAGAGCGATCCATATTGAGACCATTGTACAATTAAATCTTGCACCATAGCCCATCAAAATTTTGGAAAATCAAGGATCAGACCCTCCAGTCTACAACAATGTAACAAGTAAAGAAATATTGCCATGTTAATTCCAGGCAGGCTCATTATTAATTGCACAGTTTGAAAGGATCAGTTAACTTGAGATCCACGGAACATTTGCTGCAGCTGAAAAACTTGCTGCCTGTGTTCTTCAGGTAAGCAACTAATTTGTTCAGGTGTGAGACTCATCACTTGTTGTAATAAAACTTTTTCCTGATCAGGTGATAGCTGCATCGAAATCACACAATGACCATTGTGTTAGTACTGTAGCCAAGGATATCATTTTGACCTATCCATAAAAGAACTAGAGAATACTTTACAGTGTGGCTCACATGAGAAACTTGTTGCTGCTGCTGTGGCAGTCCTTGAGTTTGCATCTCATTCAGTCCTTGAGAACGAACCATATTAGATCCTCCCATGTCCAGTGGTCCTGTATTCATTCCACTTCCAAGATTCCCAGTCGATTGTCTAGCAGAATCACTCATGCCTGCTATCATACCCCCACTTAAACTCATGGGCCCTCCCATCCCTGCTGGAATGATTGAATGTTGAACTCCACTACCAGCATTAGCAGCACTTTCTGGAGGAACTGATTGCCATGATACAGTAGGCCCCATGCTACTCAAGCCTTGACCCATATTAGGCCCCCGTCCAGGTTGGATCCCATGGCCGACATTTGACAGGTTACCATGCCCTAGACCTTGACCACTTATATCTGGTCCTGCATGTGAAACAGGACCAACTGCACCGCCTGAATTCATCTGTAGGTATTAAGGGATAAAAGAATTGGGTTAGAGCATACCAACAAGATGAATGTTCTGACTAAGCTCATAATGATAATAAACCCCTTACCTGATATAGTTGCTGTGGAGGCGGTTGACTTGGCAGTGGAGGTTTGGCATGTGGCTGGAATGGGGCACCCATGTTAGTTTGACTGCTTCCTGACTGCTGCAGATTGAACATCCCAGACGATTTTGTTAAAGTATGAACATAAGGGCCACGGAAAATTCTTGTGGAAAATTATTCTTTATAAATAGAATCGCACTTCTAGAGCATGAATGAAATAAATTTAGCATGTTGCATTCCTTAATAGACTTATTAGAATATAAATTTACAAAAAGGAAGATCATCATTATAGATATCATTTTACAAGCTCTTCCAGAAATGAAATCTGTAATGCAATATCTAGAAACTATACCTGAAACATTGTTTGCGGCTGTGATTGCTGTTGAACAATTGATTGAAAAGCTAAACTCTGAGTTGGCTGATTGTGCAATTGATGTGGAGGTGGTTGCATAGGAGGCCTTGGCTGTTGTGGCAATGGTGGCTGCACTGGTTGATGTAGTCCAGTAGTTGACTGGTTAAAAGACTGCTGAGGCTGACCTGAGAGAACAGTAGGAACTTGAGGCTGCATTGGCACATTCTGGGAAGCAGAATGAATGGGAGGATGCATTGGCAAACTCCGACCTTGAGGTGGTTGTTGCATAGATTGTGATGCTGGTTGAAGAGGCAGATGCACCTGAGATTGTTGGACAGCTTGCATCTGAGGCTGAGGTATGGGTAGAGGCCGTTGTATTGATGGTTGCATTGCAGTGCTTTGAGGCTGAGACTGTGGTATCATTGGCATCTGACCATGCTGCCCAACTTGCATCTGTGTTGTCTGCCTAGGTTGTATTTGACTCTGAACTGAATTCATCTGACCCTGTGGTCTGGGTTGAATCTGCCCCTGGTGCCCTACTTGCACCGGTTGAGGAGGCTGACTTAGAGACTGCTGAATGTTAGGCATCTGGAAGCCCCCAGACAAATAAAACACAATGTCATATTAATCACATGCCTCAAAGAACTAATTATAAATGTATTCGAAGAGAACCAAGAGAATACCACTTGTGGAGGCCGCAGCATACCAAGCATTATCTGTGCCTGTAACACAAAAATATATAGCTCTGAGTAAAACCAGCAGGCATTTCAGATGAAGATGAATAAGCATTTGTACCTCTAGAAGAGAAAATAAACCATAAATCACACAACTTCCCGATACAGCAGGGGAGAAGAGCAAATAGAAGATTAGAAATTTGCAACTTCAGTTTAAGAGTACCAATATTTCCAATAGTTCTCCCTACTGAGAAAACAATCTTAAACTACTGGTGAAGATACCAATAATGTGTTTCTGCTAATGGCAGGGAGAGAAGGGACACAACTGACCAGCAGTCCAACTGAACCAGGCACAACCAAAACTACTCCAAGCTCAACTTAGATGAAGCATCAAGAGGCAATACAGGCACAAATGGTTGTGAGGAAAAAATCTGAGACGACAAAGGGGAAATGCAGTTCGCATACTCTAGCTTCATCGTAGAAGACACAAACAACCAAGCATGGGCAAAGGAAGAAGCCTTCCTTCAATGCGTAAACTTGGCCGGATCAAGGCATCTCAGCCACCTAGAGGTGGAGAGCAACTCCCAAATTTTTATCAACCTTATAAACTGCAAAGCAGCCAAGTGAGGCACCCACTGGCAATCAAAGCCATGTTGCAAATGGTGAAATGCATAAGCCAGGATTTTGCCTGAATCACACTCATCCTGCCACATCAGCTTCTAGATCTGGACGACCCATTACTCAAAAGAATTAGATGAACACTCATCCTGCCACATCAGCTTCTAGATCTGGACGACCCATTACTCAAAAGAATTAGATGAATGCATAAAGTGGACAGGAATAACCCACAAACTTTTGTACTGCTCCATTTTATCCTCCTTTATTGTACATATGCAATCATGGCATCCCTAGTAAACCCATTGGTATAAACTAGTGCACCCAAACCAAAGGGATTCAAACCAGGCACCTCCTGGCACAAAACTAGCCAAATGCCCAACAACATTGGTGACAAATGTTGAAATAACCCCTTGGGAATTTTTTTTATGTAGAATTTGTTGTATTTTATATATTTAATAACTGGTAGGGTCCCTATCTCGAAGACCCCAATGTCCCCTTTGACATCCTCTGAAATTTGGGGAGTCCCTACTCCCTGCATCCCCAAAATTTGGTGGAAGTTTGTTACATATATATTGAGATAGATATGTCCCCTATCTCAAGGACCCCAACGCCCCCAATATGACATCCTCAGAAATTTGGGGGCTTCCCACTTCCTGAATCCCCAAAACTTGGTGGAAGTTTATTTATATATATATATATATATATATATAGAGAGAGAGAGAGAGAGAGAGAGAGAGAGAGAGAGAGAGAGAGATGATGGATCATACACATCCACACACTAGTATGGACCTAGGGTGGAAGTCTGTTTTATATGTATATATATATCATACACATGCACACACATGCACACATGCAGAGAGAGAGAGAGAGAGAGAGAGAGAGAGAGATGGATCATACATATGCACACACACACACATACACACACAGATGGATCATACACATGCACACACTAGTATGGACCTATATGACATATCAAACAACTGGCACAATATACAAAGTCATTATATACTTAAGGTTGTTTCTGTATCATTGGACTGATATTTGTTCCTAGTGGGCCTGTCCTGGCATGCAATGTAGGCTCTTTGGGTCCTCCATTACTAAATCTCATGTCTTCTGGACCCACAGGACTCATGCTATGCGGGCTCATTGTTCTGATAAATACGGTTAGATGAGTTGTTATGCCAGACAGTTTGTGTATCATTGGAGAAATCTGGTGATGCAATGTAGTATCTTTGGCACCTGTGGAGCTAAAAAACTCATATCCTGTGCACCCACAATGCTCATGCTTATCAGGCACACTATTTTAGTATGCACTTGGATAAAGAGATGGACTGGCAAGATGACAAGACCAATTTGCCCCATACACACAGACATCCCTCAATATATCCATGTACTCCTAATCTATGCATATGCTATCCATGTACTCCTAGTCTATGCATATGATGTGGTATAATAGAAAACAGTCAAGTATAATGCAATAGGAGGGATGCTATATGCTACCTGCACCCAAAAGGGATGATTCATTAATCCCCTTGTCCATAAGGACCTTCTGACATGCTACCACCGTTACTCCAGCGAGATAGTTTCTCCTTTTAGATATCTGATCTAACTCTTAAAACCTTGTGAATTGAGGGAGGGGAGTTTGTTTGTGTTTTCCTAACCATACTTGACCCACTGAAAATGGTGGTGGGAAAGGGTAACAATGGCCAAACTAATAGAAGCCAAAAGAGTCCCCCGGATGGGGTGTCAAATGTCGAGAACAGGAGTGCCACCTGGAGGCTCAACAAGACAGCAGCGCCAGCTGGAACGACGGAAGGGTTGGGGAGTGAACCGGAAAGGCTCCTATTTCAATTGCTGGTGGGTCAGGGCATTCATGACGGGCCTGTCAAACGTCGCATCGACTGCGCCAACTTCGAAACTTGATTATTATGCTGGTACAGGTGGTTAAGCGTCCGGGACAGATGGACTCAAGCGGCGTGATGGTGGTAGTACGTCGAGGCATGAAAGGAAGTGGTCATTACTGGGGAAGGAAGCTCATACAGAGCCAACCGTGGAGCAAGCTGAGCAGAATGAAGAGTAGTTGTGTGAGAGTGTGTGGGAGTACTGCGACTGCAGCCAACCTCGAGAAGATCCTCCCAGAAGTGTTGATGAAAAGACTTCAGGCTGTGAGAGGTGAAGTGAATGGTCATCATAAGTTGAGAGGCCATTGTAATGGCTCGAAGTTAGCAAAATTGAGTGAGGTTGATTGCCTAAGATGAGGAGTGAGTCTGAAATTCAAGAGATCCTAGACTGGGTCTGAGATCGGACGTTTGCTAAGGAGGTCACGTGGCTTTTTCCTCCAACAAGGCTTAAGGAGGGAAACCTGCCGAGTGGAGGAGACAGGTAGGCTTAGTGGACAGTTCAGCGGGTTTCGAAGCGCTGGGCGAGTAAGGGTTTGTGGATGAGTCTTCAACAGAAGCCAGTCATGAAGAAGAACAGAACGGCAAGGGATAGTTGGACAGCGAAGATTAAGGCGGGTCAATCGAACCAGGGCTGCGAGGGCAGCTTGGATGGCCGGGTCCAGATTTAAATACCTTTGCTCTGATGAGGAGAAGCAAATAGCTGCAGAGATAGAGGAAGCAGTTAGACTTCAACGGCATAATATCTCAGAAGCAGCTATAGTTCAAGAAGTTAAGGCGTGGGTAGATGACCCACAGTACACAAGGACCAGGGAAACAAAGTATTTCAAACTTGCAGAGACATACTGGATTGTTAAGGCTATGGTAGCCCAGACAGTGGAGAAAGTCTGGAAGGAAAATGATGCCACTCTTCAGGCAGTCAAGATGCTAGAAGGAAAATTTGAGCTCTTTTGCAGATCTCAATTTGGTATCAGATTTAGAGTCACCTGAGGAGCAGAAAAATGAAACGACCAAGAATACTTCAAGGGACCTAAGCCCGCCTGGTTTGCGAGAATGCCCTATCCCGATAGCGGACAAGGAGGATGCAAGTGAGGCTGGAGAAATTGCCAAGCTGGAGAGCCACCACAGGACACCAGAGATATCCAGGGTTTGATATGCAGTGCTATGTTTTCTTCTCTTTTTGTTTATTAAATAATAAATACAGACATAGGAAGAAATTAGCCTGATATGGTTTCGGCTTATTGGTTGATAGGCTTTTATAGGCTTTCTTAGGCCAAAGAATGATGGACAATCTTTTTTGCAGTCTGTTATGAACTCTGGTCTGAAACAATGTCATCCATATTTGATTGGTGAGGGCTCTGGTTTCCTTTTTGGCAGACACTCATAGAGTTGTCTGTACTTTTACTGTTTATATATAGAAATATAAAGCTACTGTTTTAGATTTAAAAAAAAATAGAAGCCAAAAGAGTGATTAAATAAATATATTTTTGCTTGTGAGATTGAAACACTTCATCTACATGTTCGAGACAAATAAAGATGGGGCCCTTGCCAGGGGCTTAAAACGACAGAAAAACACTTGATTTTCTGATCAACAAGAGTGAAACAATCAAGATAGGAACAAACAGAGAGGAAAAGGGAGACAATCAAGGTAGCTAAACCAGGATCAATACTATATTTAGCTACATCTTATGTTACCATGTTAGAACTGAACCATATCAGTTTAGTTACCTACAATATTCGTGTTTTGTCTTCTGTCACAATGATTTCATATGCAAACTTATCTGCTTAGAATACCAAGTCTTCGAATGACAAGAGAGAAATACCAGATGGAAGGGGAATCAGGCATTATGAACTATTGAAAAAGAAACAAAGAAAGTATTGTCCTGAATTTTGTTCTGTCTACAGCGGATGCATCAGAAACTGCAGTTGAGTTACAAGATTCCAATGTTGCAGATTTTGTCTCTGACAAAGGCATCTACCAAACAGAGAATAACAGGCTGGCCAGATATAGGAGACATATATTATATATTCAGGCATTAAGAGCTTATTTTTTCCCAGCAAAAGTGAAGTGCCAAGAGAGTTTTTGCGATACAAACATGGATGGAAAAATAATTCAATTCTTATTTGCCCTCAACAAATGAATACCCTCATCACGCCCTACCTTCTTAGTTCCAGTAAATAACTAAAATCAAAAGAGTAATTGCTTCCAACAAATATATGTTTTGACAAGTCAGCAGATCCAAAGAGTTGTAGGTTTTGACAGGTAATGGAGTTTCCACTTTAAACAAACAATGGACTCTGACATAATTGGGCCCCAACACACTACACTCTTGAGAATGTCACATATTACATAATTGGTGATGATGGTGCGTCAGTTATGCAATAAAAAAGGCCATAAAACACTATACCAAATCAAAGCAACCAGAAAATAAAGTCAGTCTGCCATGCTAGAATACAAAGACATTGTTGGTTGTATCCTTGTAGTTGGATGCCTCTTATTGTCTATAACCAATGAGCATAAACAGCTACCTCTGTGACAAGTGGTAAACATACATGGTAGGGATTCTTGACTAGAGAAACCAAAGAATTTTCAGGCACTACTATGTTATGGAAGGAAAACACATCATCATTCTGAAATGAATGAGGTTGAAAAAAAGAAAGAAGAAACAACAATCATACAAATTTGTCTGCACTTTTAAGGTCAACTTTCAGTGAAAATTTCACTTGGTGTAAAACACTAATAAGCCCAAAATAATTGGAGGAAAGGGAGAAACCAACAGAGACAGGAAAAAAGCCATAAAGCAAATCAAGGGTATAGCCCATGAATGTTTGGGACTATTCCTTACAAGACAAAGATAGACTCACAGTGGTTTTGGTAACTTGGACTCTACAATGATTGGGATCAGGGGGCAACACTAGGGTTTTATATCTGCACTTAGCAGATCAGACATTGGAAGGAATGGCTTCTAAGCAGGGGGCAAGCCATCCTCCCAATCGACCTCGTTCAAGGACATAGTTGTAGCAGGCACCAGCAAAAGAGCCGAGCTACCAAAGGCTTAGGAGGAGGATTTAACACAAAATACAGAAGAAAAAATGAGAGACAACTGCCTAGCAAAGACAGCCAAGAACCCCTGTTATAAAGTTATCTCTTGACAAGTTGGCAACTACATCTAGTGTATGAAAGATAATGCTCTGATCGGCAAGTTACTGGGGATCTGGCCATCAGAGAGAGCATTAACTTGGTGGGTGATCACAGACTGGAAGCCCAAGGGAGCAGTGGACCTCAAGCTCGACTCCAAGATTTTCTTCACAGTGATCTTCGCCAATACCTAAGACAGAGACAGAATCTTTGAAACAGACCTTTACTTCTTCAACTCGGTCAGCTTACATCTGAGATATTCAACAGACAGATTCAGCCCAAAGAAAGAGAACATCATTCAAGCCCGTCCGGATACGTATGTACTCACTGCCGCGAGAGATAAGATATAAAGAAACAATGGAAGGGATAGGCAATGTGCTCAGCACCTTTGTCAAACCTCGGAAGTAACAAAACAGGGTAAGTATACCTCCTATTCCAACATCTGCATCCTATATGAATGTGTCAGGTGCTCTCCCAGATGCAATGTGAATAAATTTCCATGGTGTAGAATGGGTTCAAAGTCTAGACTATGAACAAATTCCATTCAGATGCTGCAAATGCAATGAGCACAGTCACCTCTTCTAAGATGGTCCCCTCAATGTGGTATCTACTATCAACCAAAGAAAAAGCAACCAAGGAAACATATAAGGGTAGCTTCAAGAAAGTCCATGTCTCAAGGATGAAGTCAACATAATCCTCTGAGCAGGAACCTCATCCTATGACCATCAAATCAGATGACAAAGTGAAGGGAACCGAGCAAGGAATGGAAACACAGCCCAAGAGCAGGAAAACTGTAGAGCAAGACACAAATGCATCACCAAATCCAAGAATAGAACAGGACAAGGAGATGCAGGAAGAATTGGCAATGGAAGAAGAGGAATACTCAGATGGATCAAAAAAGAAAACCGATGACCCAGAGGAGGATGTGCAAATGATGCAGGTTAACACACTTGCACTCATGAAAAAATATGGCGATGACTACATTGAAAATCTACCACAGGAGCAGTTAAAGCAATTATGCATGGAGTTGATGAAAGGGAAAGGAAAGATAGAAGGGAATGATCAAACTCAAGGACAGTGACACAGCCTAGGCATCAAATCCAATGCTCTCAAACCCCAAACAAGCAAAAATACAAAAAAAAACAAGAGGAAGAAAAACTAGAAATCAAAAAGTACAGGAAAAGGAGCTCTCTTAATTGACTCAGGAAAATCAAAAGCCCTAATAGAGAGTTACCTCAATAACAATCAAGTTTAATGTGAAGATTATCTCCTGGAACATACGCAGCCTGAATGCGAAAGAGAAGCAGATATTTCTCAAAAACGAGATCATGAAGGAAAAAACAGATATCATGTGCATCCAAAGAAACAAAATGTAGTGAGGAGAAAATGAAAAAAATAACAAAAGCGATTTGGAATGGATGTGAAGCTCAAGCAATGGGCTTCAGGGGCTTCTCTAGAGGAATGGCAATCCTTTGGAACCCAGCTCAAGTCATTCTGTGGGATTCAACCACTGGTAGCAGATTCATTGCAGGAAACTTCAAGGAAATAGGATCAAAGGAGAGTAGAATCATCACTAATGTCTATGGTCCCACAAATACAATAGAATGGACTTCTTTGATTCGTTACATGCTATGGGAAGGGCCCTTCAGCAGGAACAATGGATTGTAGGTGGAGATTTCGACCTGATCAGATCTCTCAGGGAAAATAAAGGAGGAACTCACAGGCTTCACAAGGAAAGCAACAGATTCAAAGAGATCATAGAGGATCTAAGACTAGTAGATGTGATAACGACTAATGGATGTCACACTTGGAATAATAAAAGAGGACACCAACAGTAAATAGTCGTTCGTTTAGATCAATCCCGGTTTCCAAATCCTTTGTGAGCAGAGGAAAGAACCTGGAAGCTAAGGTTCTGCCTAGAGCATGGTCGAACCACTAGCCAATATCCGTCAGATGGAAAATTCAAGGCATGCCTAAGCCCACACCCTTTCACTTCAAAAAGTTCTAATTGTCCCATCCAGACTTCCAAAACATGATTAGAGAATGGTAGGAAGAGATTTGAAGAACAAAAGGTACTAACATGTTCCAATTACAACACAGGTTAAAAAGCATAAAGGCCAAGCTTAAAATCTGGGAGAGGTTTTTTGGAATATCTTCTAAAACAAAATTGAACATAGGATGACAGCACTTCAACATGAAATAATGAACAATGGAATGACAAAGGATCTACGCTCTTTGGAGGCTCAGCTGCAGGAGAACCTATACAAAAGAGAATATCAGGAGAACACTATATGGAGGCAGAAATCAAGAATTAGGTGGCTCGAGGAAGGGAACAGGAATACTATCTTCTTCCATCGCACTACCATAAACAGGTAAAACCACAATAGAATTCTCTCTCTCTTGACAATGAGCAAGGGGAGAAGCTGGAGACCCACACTAACATAGAGCAGGAAGTTTGAAATTACTGCAGAACCTTGTAGTGGACAGAGAGGAAGCAATCAAAAACATCACTCAGAAAATTCCTAGATTACTATATGATGAATCCATGCCTCTTTCCCAGCATTGGTTGTTCTTCCTAAAATTATCAAAGCCATCAAAAGCCTCCAGCATGCCCTCTTCAAGGGAGGGCCCAATAGAGAAAAAATGGTAGTTGGTGGCCTGGGATAAGATCTATTTACCCAAATCTTTGGTAAGCCTGGGAATAAGAGACCTTCAAGCGATAAGTAGGGCCTTGGGAGGGAAAACTTGGCAAAGATGTCTAAAAGGAAGGAACAATTTATTGGTCAAGGATTGGAGGGACAAATATGTGCATGGCATTGCGAAGGACAGCCTAACAAGAATGAGAGGTACTAGAAATGGCTCCCTAGTCTGAAACAATGCCTAAAGGACTAGAGATTTGGTCCCACAACACAACTTCTAGGAGGTGAGGCTGAAGACTTCAACCGTTTTCTAGGAAGACTCCTAGCAACAAAACATCAAATGGAGTAAGAACCTCAAGCTCATAATGACTAAAGAGAACTTCTGCATCAATAACTAGAGGACTATCACAAACTATTGGGCCAATCATCCAAAGGAGACAAGGGATGACCTTTCCCTTGGTTGGAGAACCTGGAAACCCCTCGAAACGTGGTTGGTGAGAATCATTCAAGCAATTCATAATGTGTTGGAAGCAGGCCGAATCAAAAAGAAAGGCTATTTTGGGAAGAAAGGCATGCAAGAGGAAAGCGACAGCTGGAAGGAAAAGCAACACGCGTGCATGCATGGAAGACCTAACGACACTAGGGTTAGGGTTTTTGTAATACATTGTAATCGCTGATGAGCCAAAAACACATATAAATAGATACCTAGGAGGGCTAGGAGAGAGGGTTCTGATTTATGGAGTATTACTCGCGTGAGAGGAAATAACTAGTCTGTAACACTACTATAATCCGATCCAATGTTGTAAGTTGTTGAGTTGTAGAGGGTCAGAAGGGTAGATCTCGAGGGTTAGATCACAGGCTGAGGAGCCTGGTGTGATCTAGTCTGCCTCATCATAGATCTCGACCCAACTGAGGATGAGTTGTGAAGCACGCAGCACTGTTGTTTTGGAACTGCCATAATAAAAGAGCTTAAGAGCCAGATCTTTGTGGACGTAGCCCAGGAGGGGGTGAACCACGGTAACACTGTGTTGTGGGATTGAATGAATGTGTCTGATTAATTGATGAATATTTAATGAATGAAATGATTAAGTAGATCTGGTATTTTACATACATACGTAGAATAAATGTTATAACAGGATGTTAAATAGACTAGACAAAGGTTGCGATATAGAAGTACAGATCTCGCTCAGTCCCGGGTTGCAAACACCTAAGTATTGCAGCCACCCATAAGAGCTATCTCGGGTGAGACTGTGCAGTACATTCTGTGTAATGCGTTGCCTTCTGGGTAACTAGAGGGGCCGATAGTCTTAAGGGATTTTATTGGGAAGCTTCTTGGGTATGAACCAAGGTCAATTTGTAGTGGTAAATGGCTAAAGAGAAAGAGTGTATATAAAACAACAAATGGTTCTATTGCCAGCTGATTGGAAGGCAATGGAATTGAGCACATGAGATCTGCAAAAGGCGTGTCAAAAGAATACCGGATCGGATGACAAAAAGGGGAGAGAATGTGCCGCTAGAAGGGGATGTTGACACCGTGGAATCCCACAAAGGCAGAGATCGAAAACTGGTTGAAGACAAAGGAGCTAGAGTTTGCGCAAAAATATAACAGAAACCCCAAGTTAACACCGCGCAAGTATCTGGACAAGTACGTATTCATCGACATGCATGAAGTATTTTTTTGTGATTTTCCACACATATTGCAGGAGTGAATCAAAAGATTGAAAGACAACCATTCGATGAATTGGATCAGACAGCTAGAGTGGAATCCCAAAGAGATCGCGTAGCTACAACGCGTTGATAATAAATTCACGCGTGCAGTAGATTTTTGGCTCGACAGTATTGTAGCAGGCTTTATGACAGAATTTGCAGTAGATACCGCAAAGTCATACAGCGCAACAGAGCAAGAGTTTCTACGTGGCCCTCGAGGAAGGTATATTAGATCGATGTATACTTCTATTAAGATCTCGCTGTATAACAAAGGTGTAATGACAATGGAGTTAGACAGCTAAACTTCCCTGCGTGCATGGGCGAAGGGGGGAAGCACTGACAAAAAAAAGGAGAAATGGAAGGAGAAGGGGATAAAGGAAAGAAGGAGGAAGCCTTGGATCCAATCATGATGGACGACGACTAGATCAAGCGGATCATGGCGACAGCTGGAAGGACGCGCAGTGGAGTACCCTACCAATACAAGGTGAACACTAAGAAGAGAGTCGTAGCCGCGAGGGAAGGCTTGGCAAGTGATGAAGAGGATCTTTGAGCTATGGAGTAGATTGAGGAAATCCTACGCGCGACATATGAGAGGAAGACGAGAGGTCCAAGAGCAGGAATAGAAGGCAGCAATCCTATCCATATTAATGTCAGTGTGGAACCCATAAACCCATGTGCGACTAACACACCAAAAAAAACACCACCATTCAGACAACCGAATTTCTGGAGAAGGAAGACAGCAGGAAGTACATTTACACAAGGAACAACAACTGGGGGAGCCAGTTCAGAAAGCATTAGTCAAGTATTTACACCGCGCGGAGGTAGTAGTTCAACATTCAGGATGGCAGGACACGATCCCACCATCAGGTTACCATAATTCAAAGGAGAAGCGTGGGAGGACCCGAAGAAGCAGTTGTTTATTTGTGAAAAGATCTGGGAAGCAAAACAGATCACATACGAGGACACTAAACATGCATAGTTAGCTATCACACTGAGGAATCGCGCACTGGATTGGTACATGAGTTTAGCCACAAACAATCCGCCAGGGACAACCAAAACGATTGCGGATATCAAGAAGTTGTTGATAAACGAGTTTCAGAAGACAAGTTCAGAGGACCAATACATGAACGAGATGATAGAAATTAGACAGAAACCAGGAGAATCTATCTGGGAGATTGACCAGAGATTCAAGCGACTGAAAGGAAAGCTGAAATATGTCATGACAGATATGCAGCACAGGCAACTATTCGTCAACTCACTATTGCCACACTTGAAATATCCACTGTGACAACAGAAGTTTCAGACGCAGGCAGAGGCTCTGCAGGCATCCCTACAACTGGAAGAAAACCTATATCATAAGACAGATCCATCTATCGGGAAGTTGAAGGAGGATCTGAAGAACTTAACATTCTAGCTAAACCAAAACAAAAGTAAGGACAAAAGAGAAGTCGTTTGGTGTACCACATGCAGAACAAAAGGACACCATAAGAACGAATGTCCAACATTCGCGCAGTACATGGCAGTAGGAATGTTAAATCCGTTACCAATAGGAAGACTATGGTCTGTAAGAAACATGGCCACGATCCATATCACTGCCCAATGATGCAGAAGTACCAGACAGTCCCAAAGAGTTTATATTGCAACTTTTGCAAGTCAGTAGGCCATGATGACAAAGACTGTAGAACCATCGAGTTGATGAGAGAGAGGACATCAGATGCATATAAGGTGCAAGTAGAAATGATGATCGGGCAAGCCGCACCTCAGATTAACCAAGTACCAACCCCATATAACACTGCGCAGCAGCAGTATAATACGACGCAGCAACCATATAACACAGCGCAACCCCACTACAATACCATGCAGTATAACCAGGAGCCTCAGTATAACGCGCCGCGAGGGGATCGAGCTGGCTACAGAGGCGAAGGAAGAGCAAGAGGAGGCTTTGGAAGAGGTAGAGGACAAGTGGTATGTCACAACTGTCAACAACCAGGACATTATGCAAGAGAATGTCCACTTCCACCAGCGACTTGCATGTATTTTCGCGCATCGGATCATGACACGGAAGAATGTCCTACATTATTAGGGAAGATCCAGGAAAAGAGGAATCAGAACAATCAGAATGTTCAATGGATTTCAGCAGAAGCGAGGGATGAAGGAAGAAACATTAACATAGTTACACGCGGAGGAGCTAAAACAGGAAACGACGTAGTACGAGAAGAGCCAATACAACACCAATGGGTGAAGAAGAATGTTGAACCAAGGAAGCAGTTTGACACGCAGAACGAGAAGGACATATTTAAGCAAGCCAGACAAGAATTTATGAAGCCTGACGTTGCGTCGACCTCAACCACGCAGTATAGTAAGGAAGTACCAGAGTACGAGATGCCTCCATCGTTGGATCATACCAAAGAAATGAAACCCCTGGGACAAGTAAGTACAATCAAAGGCTTCTTGCAATCATGTGTAAAATTACTAAATGATCCATCCTCTGTCAAAACATTACAAAATATGCTAGAAAGATGTAGCGTAGAGACAGAAGGAAAGCTAGAACAAAAAACAGTCAATCACCTACATATAAGGAGAAGAACAAATAGGGAGTTCAGGTTGAACGCCAACATTGGAGATTTCAATATGGGAGATATCATACTAGATCTAGGATCCGAAGTCAATGTATTACCCAAAAAGACATGGCAATGTATGGGAGAACCCACATTAGGATATTCACCCGTTCAGTTGAAACCGACAAATCAGCGCAGAGTTCTACCAATTGGGAGACTAAAAGGAGTGACAGTAGATCTGGATGGAGTGCGCAATAAAGCTGACTTCGAAGTAATAGAGATAGTGGACGGCACAACACCTTACCCAGCATTGCTCGCCTTGGATTGGGCATTTGGCAAACAGGCCATAATCAACTTAAAGACACAAAAAATGACCTTCGAGTCAGGAGAATACAGGGTCATTGCGCCATTAGACCCATCGAAAGGGGAAAGGTTTGTAGAGCCTACTTGCTTGGACTTGGAGGAAATTAGCCAGTTGTACAGAACAACTGTGCGTGATGAGGATTACGTAAACCCAATTGCAGATGGGATACTCATTGGCAGAGCATCACCTCATGTGCTTCAGACTCAAATACAGGTTTAGAGAACTGGCAACAGAGCCTACACGAAGTTTCCACAAGAAGATGCGCAAGAATAGACCACGTAGTAAGATGGGTAGGTACGGAGATAAGGTAACCACCCAGCTTCCATGGGGTAAACGATCTAGAAGCATTCTTGATACACTACGAGGATGAAGTGTTAGAAAATCAGAGACTCTTAGCACTAGATATAGCACTCAAGGCCACACCTGCAAGATGGTGGGGCGCACACAAAGAAACAATTAAGGACTGGTACCAATGTAAGAGGTTACTGCGCATTAGGTTTGGCGTAGAACAAAGAAGCAACTAGCAGTAGAATTATGATGGACAGGGGGCACTAGCGAAACACTTGGAGAAGTGCATAGCACTATGGAAAATGACACCCCCAGAGGAATGGCCTCATCATTTTGTACACACATTAGAGGGCATCCCGACAAACTGGTATACAGACCAGGAACTGCGCAGAGGAACTACGAGCTGGACAGTACTACAACAAAACTTTACAGTCACTTTCTCATTTGAGCATGAGAACCCCAACATAGATGCAGCACTTGAACAAATAAGAGGGGTGATATTCATTAAGGAACCAGAAGTTGAACTCATAACAAAAGAACAACGGTAGAACAAACAAACAGTGAAAGAACTGTTGTCATGCTACCATGTGCAGGGAGAAGTACCAGATGAAGACGATCTGCGCGATATCCAGATTGAGGAAGTTGAAGGTGAAAGAAAAGTGGAAGGTCCACATCTAGAATCAGAAGTAATTGTTGCGCCAATCAAGGTGAAGAAAGTCAACATTGGGACAATTGAGAATCCCAAAAAGGTCAACATTGGAGACTACTAGGACGAGCAAACAGTGGATAGGATAACAGCATTACTGCGCAAGTACAGTGACCTGTTCCCAACGACCTTTACAAAAATGAAGGGTATTGCATGAGAACTTGGAGAGATGAAGATCCCTCTCAAACCGGAGGCAAGATCTATCAGACATAGGCCTTACAGATTGAACCCCATCTACAAGCAGAAAGTAAGAGCAGAAATCGATAGAATGTTGGAAGCAAGAATCATAGAACCAGTAGAAGAATCGGAATGGATAAGCCCCATGGTAGTTCAAGAGAAAAAGCAAGGAGGCATAAGAATCTGTGTAGATATCAAGAAGCTCAATGACGCTTGCCTAGATCTGAGGAATCTGTGTAGTCCTACTGTTGGTAACAGATTCGACATTCCTGCTGCCATGTACTGCGCGAATGTTGGACATTCGTTCTTATGGTATCCTTTTGTCCTGCATGTGGTACACCAAACGACTTCTCTTTTGTCCTTACATTTGTTCTGGTTTAGTTGGAACATTAAGTTCTTCAGATCCTCCTTCAGCTCCTCGATGGTTGGGTCTGTCTTTTGATATTGGTTTTCTTCCAGTTGCAGGGCTGCCTGCAGAGCCTCTGCCTGCGTCTGAAACTTCTGTTGTCGCAGTGGATATTTCAAGTGTGGCAATAGTGAGTTGACGAACATGTGCCTGTGTTGCATATCTGTCATGACATATTTCAACTTTCCTTTCAGTGGCTTGAATCTCTAGTCAATCTCCCAGACAAATTCTCCTGGTTTCTATCTAATTTCTATCATCTCGTTCATGTATTGGTCCTCTGAACTTGGCTTCTGAAACTCGTTTATCAACAACTTCTTGATATCCGCAATCGTTTTGGTTGTCCCTGGCGGATTGTTTGTGGCTAAATTCATGTACCAATCTAGTGCACGATCCCTTAGTGTGATAGCTAACTGTGCAAGTTTAGTGTCCTCGTCTGTGATCTGTTTCGCTTCCCAGATCTTTTCACTGATAAACAGGTGCTTCTCTGGGTCCTCCGACGCTTCTCCTTTGAACTCTGGTAACCTGATGGTTGGATCGTGTCCTGCCATCCTTAATGCTGAACTACTACCTCTACGCAGTGTAGATACTTGACTAATGCTTCCTGAACTGCCTCCCCCAGTTGTTGTTCCTTGTGTAGACGTACTTCCTGCTATCTTCCTTCTCCCGAAATTCAGTTGTCTGAATGGTGGTGTTCTTTTTGGTGTTTTAGTCGCACATGGGTTTATGGGTTCCACAGTGACATTAATATGGATAGGATTGTTGCCTTCTATTCCCGCTCTTGGACCTCTTGTCTTCCTCTCATATGTCGCGCGTAGGATTTCCTCAATCTGCTCCACAGCCCAGAGATCCTCTTCATCACTTGCCAATCCTTCCCTCGCAGCTACGGCTCTCTTCTTGGTGTTCACCTTGTATTGGTATGGTACTCCACTGCGTGTCCTTCCAGTTGTCGCCGTGATCAGCTTGATTTGGTCGTCATCCATCATGATTGCATCCAAGGCTTCCTCCTTCTTTCCTTTATCCCCTTCTCCTTCCATTTCTCCTTTTTCTGTTAGTGCTTCCCCCCTTCCCCCATGCACGCGAGGAAGTTTAGTTGTCTAACTCCATTGTCATTACACCTTTGTTATACAACAAGATCTTAATAGAAGTATACAACGATCTAATATACCTTCCTCGAGGGCTGCATAGAAACTCTTGCTTTGTTGCGTTGTACAACTTCGCAGTATCTACTGCAAATTTTGTTATAAAGCCTGCTACAATACTGTCGAGCCAAAAATCTACTACGCGCGTGAATTTATTATCAACGCATTGTAGCTGCGCGATCTCTTCGAGATTCCACTCTAGCTGTCTAATCCGATTTGTCAGATGGTTGTCTTTCAATCTTTTGATCCACTCCTGCAATATGTGTGGAAAATCACAAAAAAATACTTCATGCAAGTCGGTGAATATGTACTTGTCCAGATACATGCGCGGTGTTAACTTGGGGTTTTTGTTATCTTTCTGCACAAACTCTAGCTCCTTTGTCTTCAGCCAGCTTTCGATCTCTGCCTTTGTGGGATTCCACGGTCTCAACATCCCCTTCTAGCGGCGCATTCTCTCCCGTTTTTGTCGTCCGATTCGGTATTCTTTTGACACGCCTTTTGCAGATCTCATGTGCTCAATCCCATTGCCTTCCAATCAGCCGACAACAGAACCATTTGTTGGTTTATATATACTATTTTTCTTTAGCTATTTACCACTACAAATTGACCCTGGTTCATACCCAAGAAGCTTCGCAACAAAATCCCTTAAGACTATTGGCCCCTCTAGTTACCCAGAAGGCAACGCAGTACACAGAATGTACTGCGCAGTCTCACCCGAGATAGCTCTTATGGGTGGCTGCAATACTCAAGTGTTTGCAACCCGTGACTAAGCGAGACCTGTACTTGTATATCGCAACCTTTGTCTAGTCTATTTAACATCCTGTTATAACATTTATTCTACGTATGTATGTAAAATACCAAATCTACTTAATCATTTCATTCATTCAATATTCATCAATTAATCAGACACAACGACACATTTGTTCAATCCCACAACACAGTGTTACCATGGTTCACCCCCTCCTGGACTACGTCCGCAAATATCTGGCTCTCAAGCTCTTTTATTATGGCAGTTCCAAAACAACAGCGTCGCGCGCTTCACAAATCATCCTCAGTCGGGTTGAGATCTATGATGAGGCGGATTAGATCACACCAGGCTCCTCAGCCTGTGATTTAACCCTCGAGATCTACCCTTCTGACCCTCTATAGCTCCACAACTTACAACATTGGATCAGATTACAGTAGTGTTACAGACTAGTTACTTCCTCTCACGCGATACTCCATAAATCAGAACCCTCTCTCCTAGCCCTCCTAGGTATCTATTTATATGTGTTTCTAGCTCATCAGCCATTACAATGTATTACAAAAACCCTAACCCTAGTGTCGTTAGGTCTTCTATCCATGCGTGCGTGTTGCTTTTCCTTCCAACTGTCGCTTTCCTCTTGCATGCCTTTCTTCCCAAAAAAGCCTTTCTTTCTGATTCGACCTGCTTCCAACATAACGGCATTTGGTCTTCTCTGAAGGACAAAATAATTTGTTTCAGGCAAGGTGTAGACATCCGAAGGCTCCTACTTGGTCCAAGTACCCTACTCATTTGTACTAAACACATAGGGAGAGGAGCCAAGGAAAATTTGGAATCTCATTTGAAAGCCATCATTGTCGCCAAAGATCCCAGCCTTCCTTTGGTTACTTGCAAGAAAGGTCCTAATCCACGACAAACTCAGGAGGAGATGTTTCAACTTTCAAGGGCCCGTCTATTTGTCAAATGTGTGCATAGTCCGAAGCGAGTGTAGTGCATTTTTTTAACCAATACAAACTAGCTACTAACTTATGGGGTATAGGAGGGCAACATTTTAGACAATCAGGTTAAGAAGTAAGTTTTCCCGATGTGTATGTTCCTATAATCATTTTATCTTGCTGTAAACTCAATAGTAATTCTATATTGCCATAAATTCCAAATTCGAGTCCAGCAACAATACTGTTTAATAAATAAAAACGTTGATAGAATAGGGTAAGTTTTATATGTATTATGTTATAACAATAATATATATAAATTTATTTATCATATAAATTTATATATAATAATAAAGTTAAAATTCAATCTATTTATTATTTTATAAATATTATATATTAAAAATATGTATAATATATATAATTTTCATATATATGTGTATGTGTGTGTAGTCAAATTTAATGGCAAACTTTATCTAGAAAACATTGTTTGATGATTTTTTTCAAATTTCATTGTTGACAAATTCAAACACGAACTCAAACCAGGAGACTTAGCATTCAACTGCCATTGGAGGGTCGAAGAGGTAGGCTCTAAAGCCCATTCTTGCTTGTTTTTTTCGATGTGTTGTAAACTTGTATATTTTTTATATTGAATACTTGAACAGTCTCTTCTCTTGCTCTTTCCCATTCCTCCTTCTCCCTCATTCTATTGTAGGTAGTAGATAATTCTCAAGAAGCATGATGGGTATGTGGTTTATCCTTTTGGTTCCATTTTTTATTATGATGGTGCTATTGGGAAATAGAAATATCCAATGATGAGGAGCAAGAGGTAGGCATTGGCACATACCATAGAGAGGAGGAAGAGGTGTAAGGGAATGATGATGGAAATAAACCCAAAGAGAGTTCAACACCCTTGTGGAAATGTGTGACAAAGCTTAAGGGAGGGAAAGGGGACAAAACCACAAAATTTACATGCTCCCATTGTAACACAACATACACAGGTCTATATACCCATGTGAGGAAGCATCTCTATGGGATGACACAATATGAAGAAAAGAAAAGTATAGGAATATGTTTGATTGTCGATCCCCATCCCCCCATGCTATCGGTCTCTTGCCCAAGCATTCAGGTCATAGAAAAAAATTACATTTCATTAAACAAGGCTGTAGGAATGACATGGATGCAAAAGTGTTCAGATTTCTCTATGTATGTGTCATTCAATGTTATTTGCTCACCAAATTGGCAAGAAATGGTACAAGCCATCAATAGTGCCCCTAAAGGATACAGGAGATCTGGGTATGGAAAAGCCATAATGCTCTAGGACAATTTACAAATGAATGGACCAAATACACGGTATCCATTGTATCTTATGGTTGGATAAATGTTAAAGGCGAGCCATTGATAAATATTCTTGGTGTGTCTGCTAGTGGTGCAGTCTTCCCTTCAACCCTTGACAATTCAAATCGTTACAAGACCGATATTGATATTGTAGAACCCTTAAATAAAACCATTCAAGAGATTGTGTCGTACAATGTCATTCAACTCACCACTGATAATCCTGCTAACTGTAAGGCAGTGGGAGCAATCATTGAGGATATGTACCCTAACATATTTCGGTTTGGGTGTTTCGTTCATGCATTGAACCTCTTGATGAACGATATTATTAAGATGAAGCACCATGATTATAAATGGATCTGTGCATTGTACAAAAAAGCGAAGAGTGATAACTTATCACCAATCATAGCCATGCCCACTACATTTTCCGGAATCACTCTAAGTTAAAGCTACTTAAGATTGCAAAGACTAGATTTGCTAGTTATTACCTCACTTTCAGACAACTTTTGAAGGTAAGAGAGGCATTGGCTAGTATGGTCTGAAGTGATCCGTGACAAGGTTTGAAAGATAGGGCTACATCCACATCTGATAGACGTGAATTTAGGAGGTGGAGGACACCATTCTTGATGATCAGTTTTGGGCACAGGATAGGTATGTTTTGCAGTTTACC
>SNQJ01S0006697.1:154632-184553 GCA_010110895.2 Picea sitchensis | reverse complement strand
AGCAGAAAACTTAGTGACTTGGCTTGGTCAAAGACAGACCAAGAAGTCTTGCTGATAGGACCTGGATTTTCTACACAAACATCCGAATGGATTAGATCCAAGATCGCCTTGGACCTATGCTCACTAGATGGAAATGCTCTGCGGGCATATTTGCCCAAGGCGCAACCCTTACAGGGGTCATGCCTCTCTATTGCAACCTTAGGCACTCATGTAACTGTTTGTCTCAAATGACTCAACGCACCAAAATGCAAATGTGCCATTCGTCTATGGCATAACTCACTCAAATTTGTGCTACTACTGACTAATGCTTTTGCTAGCTCAAAATGCAATCTATACATATTCTCACTACAAACCCCAATCACTTTACCCATCTTGGTCGTAGACCCCTTTGGTAGAATGTACACCTTTTCTCCACGGAAGGTCACCTCAAACCCTTTATCCTCCAGGGTTGAAACTGAAATGAGGTTCTTGGTAAGACCAGGAACATACAATATGTCAACAAAGCGGAGTGGTTTACCCGACTCACTCTGAAATGACATTGTGCCTATGCCTTGCGCCTTATAACGCGCATCATCTCATAGCTCAACATGAAGATTCATGCCTCCCTCCTGCAATCTACGAAAGAACTCCTTGCGCTCAGTCATATGACAACAAGCGCCACTGTCCACATACCAAACACATGTGACAACTAAGCTCGGCATACAAGCAACAAGGCAGAAATCTTCCTCAAAGCTTTTGCAAAAATCCTCTACTCCTGCAAAGGCTACCATCTGTGGCTTATTCTTTTTCTTTTCTGTACACTGAGGCAAAGTGTCCAAACTTGTGACACTAGAAACACTTGACTTTGGAGAAGTCAATGTTTTTCTTCTTTCCTCCTACTCCACTCTCGGAGCCCCTCTTCTTAGACTTTCCCTTGTCTTTGCTTGCAAGAGCCAAAGCCTCCTCATCCACAATCTGAGGTTGATGTAGATGTACCACTCGACTGCCCAAGGCGAATCTCCTCTTGCCCAAAATCATCCCATAAGCACTGCCAGTCAGGGAGCTTTTCCCAAGCTACAATTCCACACACAATTGTGTCCCATGACTTTGAAAAGCCATTAAGGGTTATACGTACTAACTCAGAATCCCTAATTTGTGTAAGACAAGTGAGGTAGGGAACCACACCTTCGCCCTTTGCCATCTTGGTACCTCGCATCCTTTCCCGAAGCACCATAATCATGTTTTCATTCTTACTCTGATAAAAACCACTCAAGGCAGCCCACATGTCTTTAGCAGACGTTTTCCCTTAAAGGTGTGGGATTATGTGATCCTTTACCCCATCAAGGATTATGCTCATAGCCTTCACTTCACCCTTCTTCCAAGCTCCCAGCAAAGCTGCATCCGTAGGAGTTGTTGCTTTATCATCAACATGTTCAAGGACATCATTGACATCCAAGATTTTGGTAACCCTCTCTTTCCAGGTGGGAAAGTTTTGAGTGCCTTGAAGTCTATCCTCCACTCTTAATGTCAAGGCCATTGTTGAAAGTATGTATGTCCAAACCCTAGCGTTGTCTTACAAACTAATTATGCACAAGATCTGAAAACAATCTCCTTGACTCAATGCGTTGATGTTGTTACTTCAACAAGATGGCTTTGATACCATGTGAATCCACTAAAACCCGACAAAATGAACCAAAAATCTTCAACAATTTATCACTCAGAAATTTACTTAGCACATTTAAATTTCTAAAAATGCTATTTATCAATTATAGCTAGGTTTCTTCACAAGAACTAAAACGCACACCAAAAAAATACTAAGGATCAATGAAGAAGATAATAGCAATCACATCACATGAAAAACACAAATATTTTCGGGTAAATAACCCCTGGAAAAACCCTCTCAAGAAAACGAGTTCTTCAGTTTGTGAATTTTTATTATGCAGCAGAAAATATAGAGATCTCTTACAAAGCAAATCGATAGCTGAGAGAAACCCCTATGATTTCCTCCTCAAACACTTGTACGGCCCTCTCCCAATCCAATAAACCAGATCGACTCAAGAAAAACCCAGTCGTGAGCCTCTCCGCAATGCGTACGGCCTATTGCGTCACCATGTACGACTCCCTCTTAGATCTGAAGGTCGACCTCTGCAAATGCCAAGAAAGGCAAGTCGATTTCCTTGCTAGATGTCTCCTTTGTCTTCTCTGCAAGTCTCCTCCAACAAACCCTCAAGCAAATCTCTTCCTCAAGCTGAAACTCGCCCTCTCTCGAAGAAACAATGTGTCGAGCCACCAAGTCGACCTCTCTTTATCTCCATGAGCAAGCAAAAACCCTATCTCCAAAGAGATCAAGGGCTAGGATTAACGCTCACTCTCTTACGAAGATCAATGGTCAAGATTAAAAGACCATCACTTAAATTATTTTTCACTTTAACCTTAGAAAAAGGTGCTCATTAAGTCAACAAAAGAATATAACATATCTACTATACTTTTTCCTAAGTAAAACTTTAGGAAGGAGATTTAACCCGTCAACTTGGCTAGATTCATTGTCCCACACCATGCTAGGATGCCACAACATGGAGGAAGACCTTTCAAGCTACACTTCTCAACAAGATGGAACAAGCAACTCCATCGACCTTTACATGCAATTGGCTATTACTTGAACCCATGGTACCATTATACAAAAAATTTGAGCCGGATGGGAAGGTAAAAGGAGGATTTTACAAATGCATTGGGCACATGATCCTTGATGCGAAGACACAAGACAAGATACACAAAAAAGCCTTGCATTCAATGACAGTATTGATACCTTCAACATGAGTACAGCTATCCAAAGCAAAACCAAGGACCCACTCAATAAGCAATTTCAAAGTGTTTAAGTGATATTATTCATTATTCTACACATTGCAAAAGTTTAGTCAATTTCAAACTCATTTAATGAAGTATCTTTGTCTTCAACTCTTATTGTAGCGTACTGGTGGAAGTAGTTTGGTAGCCAGTGCCCTAATTTGCAAAGTTTGTGATTCGAATCTTGAGCCAAACATGTAGTGCTTCCAGATGTAAACACAATTGGAGTGTTTTTGAGGATATACACACCAAGAAGCAAAACCATTTGGAACAAAAATGGTTGAATGATATCTCTTTGTTCTGTACAACCTTAGATTGATACACAACCAATTGTTGAACAAGACCCTTGACTCGTGCACCATAATTGAGGATGATATTGATCCCTCCTCATATTTGGTTGTGGAGACTCAACGAGCAACATTTGACAATGAAGACATATCTAGGATGGACATGCACCCACCTTCATGACTAGAGGATCTAAACATTGGTGTTGGAACTTGCCTAGGGCAATTGAGTCACGATCCCATTCCCAAATTCACTCATGCTAAGGATGTAGGGAATGAAGATCAAAGGATTAATTCATATGATTAGATTGGATAGTCTAGTAGTTATTAGTTCAAACTTAAGACTATACTTATATTTGGACTCTAGAGCTCATTTAGAGCCTCTATTGTTTATGTATTTTCGTTCAGATATAGATTGCACTCTATGTTATTTTGTTATATGCACCCTTGCTATATACATGAGAAAACTTTGCATATTTGTGTTTGGTAGTTTGGATTCACGTGGATGTATATGAATATGTTTTTTTTTTATTAAATTGAATATTTTATGTATTTAACTAGTTCTAGTGCGGTTCAGATTTTTGGGGTAAACTGATTCATTAACCAATCCGTTTTTTGTAACATTGGTGCCAAGGGACCTGGCCGATCAAGCATCAGATATGGGTTTTGGCATGGCCTTTCTCAGTGACAACTACAATTCTATTGTTCAAGAGACATGGTTGAAGTGGGTATTACTCAATTATGGCTAAGAATAGATTTGATCCAATGTCGATACATTAGCAACAATACAGTTCACTTGTACCAATTGTTTTCGCAAGAGAGAAATGTAGATTCTTCACACACACAGGTTTGTCAAATAAACCACTCACACAAAATTCACAAGACAACAAGAGATATAAAATATAATTGGATTAATTTCATGGTGTAATATCTCAATACAAAGTAAAGGTGGTAATTTAGAGAAGTGCACTATGTACGTTACATAACTCTCAAGTACCTAATACCTTAATGATTCACTTATTCATTAATTAAGAGGACATAACTTAACCTACACGATTATATCATGACTTTATCACATGCCCTTTATTATGTCATGATTACATTACTATAAAGTGAACCTACGAAAATAATATGACCATTATATCTAACACCTCCCCATAATGGTCATATTACAACTAATTATTTGTCCCAAAACAAGAACAAAAAATTTGGACCAAGATTTTTGCAGCCCACTTCTAAGAGATGTCTTCAACAACTAGAATTGGATCATATCCAACATAGTGGATGTCAAACAAGTCATGGCACTAACCTTCTATTTAACCATTGACACACCATGATTCGGATTATGTTGAAAACGAAATGAAGATAGCAATAACATGTGAAGTTACACAAAGATATTGCAAAGAACACAATAATACAGTGAAACCCAAACTCTATTAATGAATGAAATAGTGAAAACACTACAATATGCAAAGTAATACATATTGTGGCTAGAATGATTGTAGTTTGTCTCTAAAAAGAGATGTGTCGGCTAGGTTCATTCAAAACAATCCCATAACAAGAGGTTCAAACTATATTTTATGAATGCCAATAAAACCCTAAGAGGCAAAAATCCTAATATGCATGAACCTTAACCCTATCATCAATTAGCACTAAGTGGGAATGTTGAGTTGGATGAATATGAGTTGTCCATAAAAAGAGTAACCTTGCCAGGACTATAGATTTTTGCTCGTTTATTTGTTTTTGGTCTTCCTTAGCTTGTTCAAAAAAAAAATTAAAAGATTGAGTTAACTCTAGGTGCTTGTGCATATTTGTGGTGAAAAACACATGGGAAAGCCCCCCCAAAAATGCATTGAAAGTTCAGGACCCAAAATTGTCAAAATCATAACCATTTCTAAGATGGACTTGGTCAACCACCATGATCAATCTTACCCTTTAGGAAGAAATGGTCTCCATTGCATCAAGTTCCTAGGGAAAATTTGTTGAATCTAGTTCTCGGTGAACCACTTGTTCTAATGAAGAAGTTGCCATACTTTGACAACTCGATAGAGTTGTATGTTATGTTGGTCGATGCCTTCATCTTGGGTGTCCATGATTTGGTCAACTATAACCTGCTCAATGAAGTCAAGGTTTAGTTTTATAGGGTCAAAGTGCTCTACCACCTTCGAGGTGTCCAACAAAGGTAGAAAATGTGGTCGGAGCAGCTCCACATTAAATACCAAGTGAAAGTCAAGGAATGGTGCAATACTCAATTCAAAAGTAATCTCACCCGCAGCTTTGGTGATGGTGTAAGGCCCATATCGAAGTGTTATGAGCTTCATGTGGTAGCCTTAAGTTGCTCTTTCTACAAGTGCAAGCATACCTTATTACCCGATGTTGATTGTGTCGTTGCTTGTACTTGGCATTAGCTTTCTACAAAATAATATGAACTTGTTGTTGGATGTGTTGGATCAATGCAACAAATTTAGTTGCTCTGTCTACCTCAATTTGAGAATGGGAGGACTCTCCTCATCTAGATGCAATAGGTAGAGACACATCAATTGGAGCTAATGGTTGGAACCCCAAGCACACCTAAAAGGCTTGTGACCAATAGAACTCTGAAGGGCTTTGTTATAGCTAAGTTAAATGCAAGGAAGGCTTTCATCCTATGTAGATGGATGCTTGGAGTTGTACATTCTGAGGATATCCACAATCATCCTGTTGATTATCTATGCATGTATGTTGGCCTACGGTTGGAAGGCGGTCAATTTGGTGAACTTGGTGTCCATCGCTGACCAAAAATTGGGGAGGGCTCTCCTCGTGTAGATGCAATACGTAGAGATACATCAATTGGGGCCAATGGCTAGAACCCCAAGAACACCTAAAAGGTTTGTGGCCAATAGAACTCTGAAGGGATTTTTTATACCTAAGATAAACAAGGAAGCCTTTCATCCCATGTACATGGATACTTGGTGTTGTACATTCTAAGGATATGCACAATCATCGTGAACTTGGTGTCCATCATTGACCACAAGCTAGACCAAGTAATGGTAAATTAATCGCTTGGTCTAGCTTGGTCATAGAAAANATGGGAGGACTCTCCTCATCTAGATGCAATAGGTAGAGACACATCAATTGGAGCTAATGGTTGGAACCCCAAGCACACCTAAAAGGCTTGTGACCAATAGAACTCTGAAGGGCTTTGTTATAGCTAAGTTAAATGCAAGGAAGGCTTTCATCCTATGTAGATGGATGCTTGGAGTTGTACATTCTGAGGATATCCACAATCATCCTGTTGATTATCTATGCATGTATGTTGGCCTACGGTTGGAAGGCGGTCAATTTGGTGAACTTGGTGTCCATCGCTGACCAAAAATTGGGGAGGGCTCTCCTCGTGTAGATGCAATACGTAGAGATACATCAATTGGGGCCAATGGCTAGAACCCCAAGAACACCTAAAAGGTTTGTGGCCAATAGAACTCTGAAGGGATTTTTTATACCTAAGATAAACAAGGAAGCCTTTCATCCCATGTACATGGATACTTGGTGTTGTACATTCTAAGGATATGCACAATCATCGTGAACTTGGTGTCCATCATTGACCACAAGCTAGACCAAGTAATGGTAAATTAATCGCTTGGTCTAGCTTGGTCATAGAAAAAGTAATGGTAATGTTAAATTCCACCATCTTATCCACCTGCTTATGTTGTGTAGAAAGACCCCTTGTAGAGACCTTGGCAGTCGTGTTGAACTTTCATTTGCCATCTGACCAAGCCATGAAGAGGATAAATTTCCCAAATTGAGATATCATTGTCTTGCACCGCTTCACTATGATCATAGGGACTACCATAGTCGGGGCTACCTCTGGTATCCTGTAGAGTTGATTTACCAAATCAACAATGACACTACATGGCCTAGACTCCTAAACAACATGCTGCTTCCACATATATGGTTGTCCTAAAAGAACATCACAAACTTCAAGCAAGGCAACATCACACAGTACCTCATCTTTGAAGAGCTTGATGTTGTAGTGCAGGCAACATCACACATTGATGTGAATGTCTTATCCATGGCTCAGCAAAATGATGATCTATGGTTGGGGGTGTCGCATCATTGGTAGCTTCAACTTCTTGACAACATTTGTCAAGATCAAGTTCTTCTAAATGTCACTGTCAACAATGAAATGTAGCAAAGTCCCCTTCATCCACATTTGTGAGTAGAAAAAGTGCTCACCTTCCACATGCTCCTTTGGTTCCTCTAGTTGGACCTTTGTAGTAGTAATGGTGAGATTGGGTTCTATGTCAATGATATATCTTCGGATCAGTTATCCTTGCTCTATAATTTGTTCTACTAGTTAGGGCAGCCTTTACCATTCTTTTGTTGTAGTTGATTTGTAGACCCAAACTCTCTTACCCTTTTGTCAAAACTTTTGCTCGATCTTGACAGCATATCGTTAAGTGTCCTCCAATGAAGAGATACCCAAAAAATCATTTTTGTTTGGATGTATCTATGTAGACCACTATGGTATTTTAGAACCAAGTGCCACTTGAAGATCTTGATACCCAACTTTGAACACAAGGTATGGAAGGTATTGGTGTACTTTGGCACTGCCTAGTCTTTCTCCTAGCACAAAGTTATCCATCTCCTGTTCTGGTCATCGTAGTTTCCAATGGGATAGAATTCCTCCTTGAGGGCATCAACAAAAGCCAACCAAGTGGGTTCTATCCCAAATGCTTGAGATTCATCTTTTGCATGTTGCACACAATAAATGCCCCACCAATCTTTGACCTGGGAAGGGACTTAAGGAGCACGAAGGTGATCTTTTCACTGTTGGAAAAAATTGAACAAAGTAACAACCCTCTAGCAAACTTAACCATTTCTCCAAAGCATCTGTGTCTATATTGCCTTCAAAGGAATGTCAAAGTTAACTCGTACCTTTAAAGGCATCATACCTCCAAAGTGACTACTTGTTGAAGGTTCCTGCAATGTAGGGATTCATTTAAGGGTCATCTCGTTCCTCTATTATGCAAGGGCTTCCTCAAGCAACATCCTGATAGGATCTCTTGCCCATCATCTTTCTTTCCGTGTACCATGGGAGGTCTCTTGGGTTAGTGAGGGGAGTTTTCACTAGGTTGGGTTAGTTTGAGGTCTAATTCCCTATACCCCAACCTCGTCGAGGACATGAACGAAAAACAACAAAGTGCAGATTGCTTTGATACCATGGATTTGGATTATATTCAGAATAAAACGAACATAGCAATAAAAGGTGAAATAACACAAAGAGCACAATAATACAATGAAACCCAAACTCTATTAATGAATGAGTGCAAACAATACTATATGCAAAGCAATACAAACTGGCTAGAATGGTGTTAGCTTATCCCGGAGAAGAGAAGTGTCAACTACACTCATTCAAAGAAAGCCTATAACAAGATGCAAAAACTATATTTTATAAAAATGCCAATAAAAACCTAAGAGGCAAAAAACCCTAATACGCAAGAACCCCAACCCTAGCACAAAATTAAGGCTAAGTGGGAATGTTGAGTTGGACAAATCTAAGTTGTCCAGAAAAGGGAGCCTCGTTGAGACATAACTTTTCACTCATGTGTCCATATTAGGTCTTCCTTAGTTCATTAGAAAGAAAATAGAAGACTGCGAGAGCCACCCAATCTTGTGAGTATTTGGAGTTAACAACACATGGGAAAGCCCCGAAAAATGCATCTGCAATTCATGACCCAAAAATTCTCACAATCCAAAGCATTTCTAAGATGGCTCTGGATGTCCACTTGGATTGCACTACGCGAACGAGTCAATGTTCTCTTGTTGTTTTGAGTCAATTTTAGCAATCTCATAGTTGAATTCTTGTTGCATAATAGCACCTGAGGATTGTCCATCCTCATGGAAATCTTTTCTACTCATCGTTGTTGACTTTTCATCCATTTCACAACCTTCTTTGCGGATTTTTAATTCTTACCAATGACTAAATCATGGTTGAATATCACTTTGTTCATTACAACATCAATCAATCTATAAACTGTGATGGTGATTATATCCAGTAAACATCAATTTCATACTTCCTTTCTCTCTTGGATGTAAAACATATGCAATAGAACCAAACACTTTAAGATGGCTTACCTCAAGCTTCCTTTTGGACCAAGCCCCTTCAGGTGTCACATTCTATAGTGCTTTCGTGGGATATATATTAAGTAGGTACATTGCATTATTAACTACTTCTACCCAAAAAAAATTAGGCATTGACTTGCTCTCTAACATGCACCCCACAATTTCAACTACAATGTAATTCCTCCTCTCAACTACATTCCATTGAGGACTTAAGAGTTGTATATTGGCGTTGAATCCATTCTTTTTACAAAAGTAACAAAATTCAGTAGAGTGAAACTCTCCTCCATTGTCAAATCAAAGGATCTTAATAGTTCTACCCAACTCCTTTTTAACCGTGACTTTAAAATTTTTGAATTCAATGAAGACATCTAACTTTTGTTTAAGAAAATGCACCCACATCTTTCTTGTAAAGTCATCTACAAACAATAGAAAGAACCTAGCACCAAAGATGGAAATTGTCCTCATTGGACCACATATGTTTGCATGCACGAGCTCAAAACTCCTTTTGCCCTCCAAGCTTTTCCTTCGTTGAACAGCACCTAATGTTGCTTTCCTATGAGGCATGCTTCTTCACACACATCCTCCTTCTAGTTTTGATAATCTCGTAGGCAAAATGCAATGTTCCCTTCCATCAATAAAGTAAGGTAATGAAAGTTCAAGTGGCCATACCTTTGATACCAAAGGGCATTGTTATCTTGTCCACTTTTGGTTATCATGCCATGTGCTTTGGCTTCTTCACCTACTAGCTTGAATAGACCTTGTTCTTTCACACTAGTATCAAAAGACTTGTTGTTATTTTTATCTATTATAAAGCATTTGTGATTCCATAATATAACATCGAAGAGTGGGTTATGCTTCGTAATCCAACTAACTGAAAGTATATTCTTCTCCAAACCAAGGACAAAGGCCTCCATAAATAGCAATGTCTTACCTTTCAATGCAATTTGGACATTCCCCTTTCCTTCAACAAGGCCCTCCACTCCATCACCAAACACCACAAAGTAAGATTTGTTAATATTATGGTAGCTGCGGGAGGTATTTACCTCCACGTGTAAACCTGACGAGAATAGAATATTTCGGGAAGCAAGAAGAAACCCTAATGAGTTGGCTAATAACCCTAGAAGACAAGTCGACTCAAGAGGATAATTGGTAAATAGAATACTGAAGCAAGAAGAAACCCTAATGAGTTGGCTAATAACCCCAGAAGACAAGTCTAATTGTAGTGATAATTGGTATTAGGTTATTAGCCCAAGAGAAGAAAGCCTGCCGGAAATATTATATACCAAGTAAATAGACAACTAATGAGAAGTCGTAGGCCTGCGCAGCTAGCTGCACTAGTATAAATACAGAGGCCACTCATTTCCTATGTGCATTCTAACTCCAGAGTAAGACCAGGCGCATCTATAGTTGCCTGGATGAAAGCAGCTCTGAGGAGAGATGTCGCTGCCTGGGCTAGCGTGATTTCGGTTTTGACTCTGACCATTCTTACATGTTGGACTCATCTAATCTCCTTTTTGTGCTATCCTTGGAGAAAGGTGGCCACCCTTTGTTTGGCTATCTAGCTCTGTGGTTTGCTTCCTGAGTGATTCTCCACAAGGTTAAGGTGTTGCCTGAGGGGTGGCTTCTACCATGGTTGGGTGGTAGGACAATAAAGAGATATTATCAATGGTAAACGAGTACATATCCATTATATTCTAATTGTGTTAGTCTACACCTTCATTCAAATAACCAGCTAGAAGGAAGCATATAGCCATAAGGATATTAAGTTTATAGCTAACCCGGCCAATAGGGTTTCTAGGAAGGTGATGTCACCAAAGACCGGCTTAGGGATCAAGGTGTGTACCAGTGTAACTCCTTAATCCCTCTCGCTGAGGCACTTTGGGTGAAGGGATTGACCACTTGATAAACCAGCCCTAGCTCTAGCACATTCTGTACCTCATCGCCAAGACGCTGTTGAAGTTTTGTCAAATCTAGGGTTGACCAAGTCAAAGAAGCCATGACCTACCCATGAAGTCGTAAAACAAGTTAGATGGAGCTTCTAACCGAATGCGGAAGACAAGGATCAATTCTCATCCCAGCCAAGAATAAAGTGTTGATATCGTGAAAGGAAAGATAGTGAAACTGTGAATGCCTGAAGAATGAAAAGAGAAAGAACCTCATATTAACGCTGCGCTATGGAAAGTTCAAAGATTGAGACATCAATGCCATGAGTATCATAGGATTCCATAAAAGACCACTTGATATTCTACATCTCCCATATTGACTCCTCAAAGAAGATGTACAATGCCCTAACAAACCTCTTCTCGCTTAGAAACATTGGACAAGTAATGAGTCCAAAGAATGAGTCTTCGCGACATGAAGATGAATGATGATGACAAAGATAACATCATATACTTTGTAGGATCTCTCAAGCTATAGACTTCAACTACAAGTTATTGAAGAGATCATCCTTAGAAGGAACTTGTAAATATAGTGCTCAATGGTCTTCCCAAGACATGGGATGCATTTGCTACAAGCATGAACACAAGGAAGGAGTATCACATTTGAAGAACTGACTTGCTATGCACAAGAAGAATCAAGCATCGGTGCAAAAGAGAAACCCCAAAAAAAAAAAAAAAAAAAAAAAAAAAAAAAAAAAAAAAAAAAAAAAAAAAAAAAAAAAAAAAAAAAAAAAAAAAAAAAAAAAAAAAAAAAAAAAAAAAATACAATGCTTCAATTGTCGAAAGTATGTCACTACAAGAATCATTGTCCCAGTTAAAGAAAAGGAAGGAAACACCCATCAGCCACAAAAGAAAGGGAACCCTCAAAGAAATCCAAGGTAACAAAATGTGACTTCTTCTCTCTAAGACAGTAACAATACTCTTCATAGTTCTTGTATATACCATATCTTACGTACATATCTTGCATATCCATTTCTTGTAGAAGATAACATGTTCAAAGAAAACTATACCTATGGAAGAACAACAAGTTATTATACTACTATGACTAATAAGTCAACAATACACACATGAAGGATGAAGCACATCAAACACCCATGTGTTGGCTACATAAGTAACAACTCATGATGCTTCCAGGATCATAATCAATCTTGAAGAAACCTAGAAGAAGTAAAGACAGTAAGAAGTCAGCAATCGAGGAAATTGGAGAAAGACTTATGACACTTTGCGGAAGACAATAAGGATGCTGCATGTAAGCCATGGACTCAAGCAGATGGAGGGAGTCGATTATATTTCCAAAGAAAAACATGCACTCATACATGAAGCAAGGATTAGGGAGGGAGCTAACCTATGATCCATTGAAGATGATGAAGTATATATCCATAGTACCATGAAAGGCGTGATGTGTTCGGCCGGGACCTTTAGAAGAAGAAGACCTCTTCAAGAGAAGCCTTAAAGTATCCCCTCCTGGTTGTCCATCCACATCCGTGATCCTATGATGAAAGGAAGAAGTGGAATCTTTAGGGCATGGAATCTATAAGAAACTCCATGGACCCAAGAGCTAAAGAAAAACATGAGGAAGAACATGAAGATTCCAAGAAAGAAAGAGAGGCCAAAACAACCAGTCATTGTATCAAGAATCACAAGATTACCAGCCTGATATGAACTCACTAAAAGCAATCAAGATGAAGAACAGTGTATATATGCAAGCATTGCAAGATCCAGAACTAGAGGTTCTCCCAGATGGAGGGAGAAGACTATGATGATTACTTGTTCTAGTAAACCAGACATACCTCTACATGAGTCATTATATCAACCGCAATATCCATGGGTTGGAGTTCTACATCAGATGAATGCAAAGACTATTCTCCAAAGCAATTGACCAAAGAGCGTATGAAGAGCAAACTCAAGGCTTTGAGGTATACCAGAAAGAGACCCTTGTATGCAGATGGAAGAAGACAATTTGGTGGAGAATCTCCAATGCACAGCAGAAGCGTGGTGAAAGACTTTCTATAACAAAGATATTGTATCAGAATGGTTACTCAGAAGCTCAGGTTGATGGATCGTCAATCCATGACAAACTCCCATGATGGCCAAAGAAGTACCACTTGGATATGTTCCAGTTTGATCCTTGCCGCGATGTTGTGAGTTAGCAGGAACCAAAGAGGAATCCAACAATGATATACTTCATTGATCGGAGCTATATGAAGCCTTCAGAGAAAAACTAGTGTTCCAGAAAACTGAAGTACATTTGAGATCAAGCATTACATTCTCCATGATGAAGTCTAGAAAGGAAAAAGTGGTTCTCCTATATATATCTCCACGGATGAGCAGATAAGCAGACATTTTGGTAAATCTTTTGTCCAAGATGAAAGAGTTTGCATACTCAAGCTGGAGCTCGTGGAGATGACTTCCTTATTGAAAAAGGAAGAGATGACTCCCAGGTTGGGAGGGAGCACTGATGTGTTATTGATTTATGGACAGTCATTTTTCAGTTCGAAAAATGGTCTAGGATGAGCAGTTCCTTTCCAGTTCGGAAAGTGGTTTGAGATTTCTAACGAACAGGCATTTTCCAGTTCGGAAAATGGTCTAGATTGAACGATCATTTTTGTAATGAAAATGGTTCGATGGATTGCTGATGTACCATAGACAACGATTTCCCATTGTGGTTAACATGGGGAATGGTCTAGGGCAGTCTCTCTTCTTGAGGGTTACTCAAGAAGACTGGCCCGCCTCGTCAGACAACGATTTCCCATTGTGGTTAACATGGGGAATGGTTCGTTTTGGAGGTTGGTGCAGGACAGTCATTTCCTTAGGAAATGGTCCGGACAGTCATTCCTTAGGGCGGATTCATTCTCTCCAGGTTGCACTTTGTTTATTGCCGGAGGAATGGTCCAGGTTCAGCGATCAGGGACAGACATTCCTTAGGGCAGACTCATTCTCTCCAGGTTACACTTTGTCTAGTGTCGGAGGAATGGTCCAAGCTCATAAATCAGGACAGTTATTCTTCTTTGCTTGAAAAGAATAGTCCAGATAGCTCATCATTGATGTTTTACCTTCTGAGGGCAGATGCTCTGCCAAGATATCACAGATTTGAGTGGAAGAATGGCCCAAATGATTCAGTTTATATCATAACATTGTTTCTGTGCAGGTTGATATCAGATGATTGTTATGAAGACTGTATGTCTCTAGACAGTAGATGTATACTACTGTGGTGGATGTGTTCCATTGTTTGTGACTATACGTCACTGATCCACTACCTGTGTGCTACTTGGTGTAGTAGTGTACCATTGGATTGTAGTTATGTACTACTATGGATAGACACAGTTGTGTTCTATTGAATGATATTGTTCCAATTGCCTTGAAGACTATCAACAGTATTGAAAATGATTATCAGCTAGATGGATAATCAATGAACAGAGATTTCCCAGACAGAAAATGGTTCAGAACATTTATTCTTCTAGATTAGAAGAATGGCTCTTGTGTCACTCTGTGGAGTGAGCATCATGTATGATTACTCAGATAGAGTATGGTTCCGAGAGATGATGTAGTGATGACACTGATAGTGATGATGGTGCTCATGATCTAATCATGAGATAGTCTAGACGACTATGTTGATGCTACCAGGTGAATGGTATGTTTGTGCTCAAGACCATTACCTTCAATACCTCCCTAGCTAGGAGGGAGTGTTAATATTATGGTAGCTGCGGGAGGTATTTACCTCCACGTGTAAACCTGACGAGAATAGAATATTCCGAGAAGTTATAAGAAACCCTAATGAGTTGGCTAATAACCCTAGAAGACAAGTCGGCTCAAGAGGATAATTGGTATTAGGTTATTAGCCTATAAGAGAAGGAGTCGACCAGAAGAAATATTATATACTAAGTAAATAGACACCCAGAATGAGAAGTCGGCCCAGGCAATTAGCCAGAATTAGTATAAATATAGGAGGCCAGTCTTCATTCTGGCAAGCATTCTCAGAATTGCAGAGCAACACTGTGCGCACTGCAATTGCCCAGTTTGTGCGCAAGTTTGGAGGAGAGCTGTCGTTGCAGCTACTGCAGCTAGCAGATTTCGGTTTTAGCTTGGACTATCTCTTGGTTATGGTTTGGACTATCTGATCAGCTCCTGTTTGGTGCGCTATCCTTAGGGAAAGGTGCGCTACCCTTTGTTTGGCTATCTAGCCTAGGGTTTGCTTCCGAAGTGATTCTCTGTCAAGGTTAAGGTGCTCGAAGGGTGGCTTCGGCCTATGGTTGGGTGACAATAGTGATATTGTCGATGGTAAAACGAGCACATCCATTATATTCTAACAAGATCATGATTTTTCCTCTACAAAATCCATAAACCAATCTTTTTTATTAGTGAAATGCCTAGAAGTTCATGAATTGGTATATTAATTTTCAGTCTTACCACCATTTTCACCCTTGTTATGAATGCATAAAATTCCTCTTTCTTATGCTCAGTTACACTAGCATGATATTTTTCAAATTCTTGCCCTTTTCTAGAATAAGAACCTTGTTTGTGTTGTTAATCCCACAACTACTTCCTACAAATTTTACTCATATGGCCTATCTTACCACGATAAAAGCATTTTATGACTTTCAAGTTTGTTTGCACCTGAGGATTTGTTGCTATCATTACCATCTTTCTATTTATTGCTCTTTCCCTTGCCCTTAAACTTTGTTCCAAGGGTCGTCTCTGAGGATCCATTGCCAATTTGCTTCTTCCATCTAAATCTAGAAAGCAACTTGTTGCACAACTGTTCAAGAGTTGGATCAGTTGAGTCAACAAAAGATTTTCTCTATCCCCAACACTCTTCTGATGACAAATTGTTTTCTTTTTGTTTTTGTTTAATTTGCTTAAGGTAAACAATAGAATTGTATAGGTATTAATTCTTTATTAAAAAATAATAACTCGTCTTTATTGATCGACATGTGTATTTGTTCATCTTTCCCTCTCTCTACGGCGTACGTGATGTTGGCTTCTGTGGGTTCTTCAGTACTTCAACTCCTCTTTTGCTTGTCGTGGTCCCTTGGCTTCTTCACTACTTAAACGTTTCCTCGCTAGGCTATGATACCATGTCAAATAAACCATACACGTACATAGGAAAAATATGAGAGACAACAAGAGAGAAAAGAAAGACACTTGGATGGTTATTTGGATGGTTATTCATGGTGTAATGTCTCAATATATGGCAAAGGGAGGAAATGTGCATGAGTAAATTACATAACTCTCAATTTTCAAGTACTAACACCTTATGACTCACTTACTCATTAATGAAGAGGACATAACATAACATACACCATTATATCATGACATTATTACATAACATTTATTAGCTCATGATTACATTGTTATAAGGTAAACCTACATAAATAATATGACCATTATATCTAACATGGTTTGGGCTCCCCTTTGTGGCTGTAGTGACCCCTGTGTTACCAAATTCACACAATCTCAAGAAAAATCTTTGAATTTATTTTTCTAAAAGGACAAATCTAGCACAACAAATTTGGAAATTCCTATTGCAAGGGTCAATGAACACCTTGGATTAGCTAGAATACAACACGAGAAAATTCAATCATGAATTGCAAGAAGATTTGACCCGAAAACATTGATCTTTCCAACAAGCCAATGAAGATAACCCTCACCAAGGTGACTTCTTTTGCATTTTCAAGTTACATATTTGAATTTCGTTGAAAGTTGAAAGTAAATGGCTAAAATAAATAAACTTAAATATATGTAAGTGTATATATTGTTGATTTCTTTTTTATTGCTATCAGTACAATAGTGTATATATTGTATATGTAAGTGTATATATTGTTGATTTCTTTGGCCTGTCTACATATCAAGGGGTTCTCATTGTTCATATAATCTATTAGGAATATCCATACTACAGAGGGCATACTAACCACAGAAAAAATAAAAATTGAACGAGCCCTTTTTTTCTGAACGGAAAAAAAATGCTAATCTGAATCCATAAAGAAGGACTAAATTCTCACTGCAAAGCAGCCATTAATACAATGCCAAAAGCGAACATGAACACCATTTACCTCGAAGGAAGAAGATACCTATGCCAACAGAAAACCTTTGTACTCCCTCCCTTGACAGTTGCAGTAACCAAGCAACCACAATCCTGCACATGCATAGGTTTCCACACAAACATTTGTTATTTTATGAAAAAAGATATTATTATTGCTTTTCAAAAAAAAGTCCAAGAAGGAAACTAGACCATAATGAAACTAGATTTCTCACTTCAGCGAGTTACCTCTTTCAAATTGCCGATAGTGAAATGCTGAAGTTACCTCTTTCAAATTGCCGATAGTGAAATTCAAGCAGGAGTCGCTTCCCAACCATATCCAGAACCAGACCACGAAGTAACAAAACACAAGTAATGACCCTTCTGGAGGCAAGTTATAAAAAATTCTTCGTGGTTTAATATTTTTCTTCCTGCTTCGGAACAAAAAAATACGGGCAAAGAAATCTGCCGTAGGCCTGCCAAACCCACGAGGCCTAGACGAAGCACGAACCCGCCGAAGCCATGGAAAAGCTCTGGGGAAAAGAGAATTTGTCTGCCGTACGGTCAAGCTTTAATACAAACCCGGTGAGGCTATATGTGATGATAATCTAATCTAATAAATGTTTAAAATAATTTGTCCCCTCTTATATTCTTATAATAGTTTTATTTTTTTTTAAATTATAAAAAAAAAAACATATTTGCGCTTATTTTTCATTGCCTTTTTAAATCTCCTTAATTTATAAATCTCATGTTACGCGAACTTAATTTATGTGGAAGTTAAAACCTTTTGTTTTGATACTATGTTAGGAAAATATGAAAAATGTTTTGGAGTTTCATATTCTATTTCAATATTTATATTATTTTTTATTTATGTTTATAGAAAATTTATAGAGTTTCATTGTTTATAAGAGATTAAGTATGGTATTAAATAATTTAATAAACTCATTGTATGAATTAAAGTGGGAATGGCTAGTGCTAAGTAATATGGCATTTCCTCATTGTCGCTTTAATGGAGACATTTAATAAACTAAAGTGGGAATGGTTAGTGCTAAGTAATATGTCATTTGTTCAGTGTTGCTTTATGGAGACATTATGATTATGATCTCTAATTTTGTTTTGGGTGGGAGTAACAAGTATAGAATCAAATTTTTAAATAAGAGGTGGAAGTAACAATTATAATATCAAATTTTTAAATAAGAGATTAAACATAGTAATAAAATTACTATGTGATGGAAACATGGGGGGTTGTCGGGGGAGGAGGGATTATCTCAAACAAAGATGGAACTAGTATTCTTCGGTTTGTTTGGGGTCTTGAAGTTGCTTCCGATAATAGAGCAGAAGCCCTCGCACTCTGGTAAGGGCTCAATCAAGCCCTGCTCCTCAATATCCAGGATATGGTCGTGTTAGGGGATTCAAGAGTAATAATTCAAGCTCTGAATAAAAACTCCAGGTTGGGAAATGCAACTCTCCAACATTTGCTTGATAAAATCAAGCTCCTATTGAGGCAGTTCAGGACCTTTCAAATTTTCCATGTCCTCCGAGAAAACAATTCCCAGGCGGATGAAGAAGCCAATTGGGGAGCAAGCCTGGACCAAGCAGTCTTACTCCTAAATGACATTACGGAAAGATGGGAAATCCCGTAATCCACTTTTCAATCCCATTCTGTAATGCGCCCTGGATAAGACGTTATGAGGGAGAGAGGACAGATGCGAATCAACAGGCTCACGCGGATTTCAGAAGGAGGGAGGACGAAATCATGAGGGAATAGATTTGCAGAGGTCGCCCATACTTCAGATCTGCTTCACGTGGGATTTGGAGCCAAGGGGCGCGCTTCTTAAACAAGGCAGAAGGCAGAAGAAGGGGAAACGAAGTAAGGAGCAAAAGATCAAAGGGAGGAGAAGCAAGACAACAATTCCCATCAGAAGCTGCCCTGAGCGACGGTTCAATGGCCTCTAGCTCTTGTAGCAAGCCAACAGTGGAGGAGCACATCTCAGCCTTAGAGGAAAGCATGCATAAACTCTGAGGAATGTTGAATCACTTGGATGAGTTTCTCCAAAATCTGGACAGTGAAGCAGGAAGGCGTATGGAAAGGTTGGAGCTTGACATCCTTCATACCAAAACTGGAATGTGTGAGGAGTTGGATGATCTGAAGAAAGAACTGCAGGATCCGCAGAAAGAAATCGAAGGCAGGGTCAGAATTTTGGAGCAAAAAATGGAGCAGTTGAACAATGAATGGAAGCTGGAGCGCACTCAGGGAGAAAATAAAGGTTAAAAGTAATCAGACAATAACTCCATGCTGAACCAAACACTTTGTTTGGCATTTTGTATAAGCCAAACTAGGCATGTAGCTGTGGAATATGTCTCTGTTAATGGAAGCTTGTCTAGCAGTAAGTAATCTGGAATAAGAATTGTAAGGAAGTATTGCCCGATCGTATAGATCAAATACTATGTAACCGTGTCGGTGGCTCGCCACTGTTTATCTAATATAAGCTCCATTAACCGTTCTTGTTAAAAAAAATAAAAAAAAATTACTATGTGATTAATGGAAGTGGTCAATGTTATGTAACATGTTATTTGAAAATGTGATACTCCAACAAGTTGTAAATCGGTGTAGGAGATTGTTGAAGTTGCACATGCTTTGACTTCATGTCACAATTGAGCTTCGACTCTCATCATAGATCTTAACTCTAGAGGGTGTTGCCCCCCATTTAGATCCTGAAGTTCTCACCTTTCGTGCACGTGTCTCAGCTTTAGGTGCCTCCAAAACCTCAACCATCATAGTTTGTCAAGAAACTTGACAATATTCCAGAAGTCCCTCTTCCGGCCTCTACCTCGTGTCATATGGCTTTGGCATTAGTAGAGCGCGGCTTGATTGATCATTACATAGACATCTTACCACCTCCCAAATCTATGGCCAATCGGATTTAGAGAAACTGAAAGTTTTGATCAAAGGCAAGCTCACCCATTACGGATGTGATAGGGGCTTTTACGCCTTTCTCTTTCAAGCCAAAGAAGACAAGGATATCATCTTAAAAAATGGCCCATACTTCCTTCAATCTAGAGGAATGTATCTAAATCATTAGACTTCGGACTTCAACCCTGAGCATAATGTCCCTTCGATGGTTTTGGTTTGGGTTCATCTTTCGCATTTACTTATCCATTATTGGAATGAAGACATGATGCACAACATCGGAGATTCTTTGGGTCGATACATCGACAAATCCAAACCCAAGGATGCTATGTTTGAGTGCAGAAGGATCCATGTGGAGGTTGATCTCAAAAAAGGTCTCTCAAGAGCAATCCTTTTGACTTTGGATAATTGGAAGCATGTACAACCCTGGACTATGAGCAGTTGCCCTTCAAATGCAATATTTTCCATGAATATGGGCATTTTGCGAAGGATTGTAAAAGAATGTCTAGGTGTAATGCCTCGTTTTGACTTAAGCAGCTAGAATTACTTATGACCTAATTGTATTTTCATTTGTTTATTATATATGGAACACTATTAACTTTTCACTTCAAATTTTGGACATGTGGACCTATGTGTATGTAAATATTATGAATGGTTATCACTATGTGATCAATGATGGATGCTATGCGACCTACTTCAAGTGTGCAGATTTGGATTGAAAAATATTGGTATGTGGATACCAAGTTTAATGTTATGTTTAAATGAAATTGCATGCTAATATTGTATAGATATGCATGAGTTCGTGTTATAAACTAACATGCATATTTAATGGGCTATGTAATAGCCAGAGAAGGGTGAAAATAAGTAGTTGGTGTTGTGGACATCAACCGAGAAACGGTATGATAAGAATCATTTTGTGTTAGTTTATATGGGTTCAATTGCATTGTTGTGATATGTGGACAAGTGCAGGTTTTTTAGGTAGCGCGACTACCTAAACTGGATGTTTCATGACAAAGTTCCCAGAACATAGTGCCACCGTATGGTCCATGATGGGGTGTTGACCTTAGTTCTACCATGAGGGGTGGAGGCATTTCCCACCGTGTATCCTCCAAAACCTGGAGTTATGGGAGAATGGTGTTAAGTCACACTCCCCTAGATGTGTGATGACAACTGTCAGTTGCCTATTGGGGAAGCTTGGTCAAGGTAGTTGATACTTCTTCTTATGGGTTCTATCTAGAGTTAGATCGATATAGTTGATGCTCTAGTATAGTCCAACACATGAAGGATATGATTGGGAAGATGGAAGTAGGTTAGGGAGGCAGGGTGTTAGAAGTAGTTGAGAGTGCCATGGGGTTTTAATCTTATAACAATAGTGTTCGACTTACTATATGTTCTTTAATAGTAAATGCTTAACTCAATTACAATTATCTAGTTAATTTTCTAGGCAAATGTTGCATTCATGTTAAACTGTTGTGATTGATGGATTATGCTAATAATGTTAATGATTGATTTATTCATTATGAGATTGATGGTATGGTTGATTGGATTGGAAACATATAGGAAATTGCATTAGATATGTTAATCATTGTCATTAGTACATGCACGAGCTATGTATGTGCCAGCTACGCATACATACCTTGTGTGTGTACACTGATATTTATAAATGTATTGGATTAAGGATGTTTGCTTATCTGATCTAGATGTATAAATCTACTAGATTTATTAATCAACTGAATGATTTGAGTTAAGGATATTAATTAAGTGGAATGAATAAAGTTAGTGATGTTAATTAAGTGAATTGATTAGATCTAATTAGAACAACTAAGTGAATTAATTAAGTGAAATGAATAAATTAATGATATCAATTAAGAATTTAATTAGACTTAATGATCTTGATTAACTGAGTTGATTAAATTGAATCTGCTGCTATATCTTAAAAGTGATTATCATAAGACTTTGAAAATAAATTTGCAATATACAAACAATATGTGCTTTGCTTCCCGCCTGTTGAAACCCTTGCTCGTCGATTGGCTCTCATCTATGGCTTTGACCTATAGAGGAGGCATAGGCTCCCCCTCCCCTGACATCTCATCCTTCTTCTCTTTGGTAGCTACCCTCTCGAAGTTGACTAAGGCTCCCCCCACTAGATTTGTCAAAAAACTCGATGATATCCCAAAGGTTCAAGTTCATCCCATGAATTCTTGATGTTTGGTGCTTTGTTTGGTTGAGAAGGGTTTAATAGGTCAGTTCACAAGATTATAGCCATCCCCTCGAGCCATGGCCCTGTGGGTACATAAAAATTGGAAATCGTTGATCAAGGGACAACTTTCTCATTCCTTCTATGGTAGGGGATTTTTGTGTTCCTATCTAAAGAAAAAAAAGATAGAGACATGGTCTTCAGAAGTGGCCCCTACTTCATGGGCTCCAGAGGCATGTACCTCAATCGATGGACCCCAATTTTTTACTTAGAAAAAGATATTCCATCGGTAGTTATGCTATGGTGTGTATCCCCTACCTACCTCTTCATTGTTGGGACAATGACACCATCTGCAATATAGGCAACACCCTGGGAAAATTCATTGATCAAGTTAATCCTAGGGATGGCATGCAAGCTTGCACTTGCATCTACATTGAGGTTGACCTAAAAAAGGGCCTTCCTAAAGCCATCAAGTTAACCCTAGATAATTGGTTGTATCTCCAACCTATTGACTATGAACAACTTCCTTTTAAATGCAAATCTTGTCACAAATATGGATACTTTGCTAAAAATTACCTGAAGACTCTGTAGGAATGGCCAACCATTAAAGGAAACGATCAATGGCAGCAACCAAAGAAAATAAGTCAAGCGTCGAAGTAGGGTTAGCACTCAAACCAAGAAATAAACTAACCATTTCAAGTTCCACCATCGAACCCCATCTCCTCAACGAACCCTCGTATTGGGGCGTATCAGAAAAGAAAGGAACAAGAGGCCAATCAAAATCGGTATTGTAATACCCATGTTTCCTCGAGCTTGTAAAAATAATTATAGTATTGTTAAAAGACTATGGACAAATATGTTATGTGTGGATTTTGGGAAACGATGAACCTTTGCTAAAGACATAAATGTGAATATTCCTATTATTAAATAAAATTAAAATTGTTGAATAATTGTTGAAGGTGTTCCCTATACAAATTACATTTCCATGAGAGGGAATAGTGAAGGGGAACCATTACTGGTTGAGACGATCCCTACCAGGCAATACTCTAATGGATTTAAAAATGCTTAGACCCAGAATTGTCCTCTATCCCATAGAGTTTATTTACCAGTCAAGTTGGTGGTTGGGAAGTCTTCCTTAAGAATCAATGAGAGGATGGGTAGGGTACCCATTTGGAAGTTTCTTGATTTGACCCACGAAATATTGTTGAGGAAGGCAAGAAAAGAGGAAAAATCAACAGAACAGAGAACGGTAGAGAGGATGCACAGGAAGGGGTATGGGGGACCAAGATATGAAGAAGAGTGTGTGAAGTTCCTTTGGTTCCGAGGAGAACTGAGAAAATATATTGTTTTGGGTACATGAACTATTTGGTAGTGTCTTCAAATCAGGCTGATAAACGGGGCTCCATAAGGGTTAGTGATTGAGTGAGAAATCACCACATCCCCTTTGCTTGGTGGATTGAAGATTGGATTGTCAGGTTCTTATGGGAGAAGGAGAATAACCTTCGTCCCTTGCTATTTGTTGAGCAAAAGAAGAAATTTATCTCATGGCATCATACTCTGGCTAGGGGGTGGCCAGCTGTGAAAATACCAAGAGCAGTTGTGCCTATGGTTGGGTGGAAAGTGGCACACCCTTCAACAGTTACCAGTATTTTCCTAGCTTCAGATAAGTATGTTTTGTGCTTAATCCTTGTGAATGTTTGAGGTCAATAATGATACCCTAATGTAAATGAATATCCTAAATATAATCTTATGGTAAATGATAGATGAGGAATTTCGTAGGCCACAAGATTGATATTATGAACAAGTATTTTCCTAACGCCTTGCTCATTGACTATCTCTATTTCCTTGGGAAATTGCCATGGGCGACTGCTTGAGCCTCGAAGTACAAACCTAGGGAAAATAGATGAATGATTGTGTTTAATGTGAATCTTAATATTTGCACAATTAAGGAACTATGTAAATGGTTGATTCTCGTTGTTGTAGTTATGAATATAAATGTTGGTGTGTGCCTCCTATGCATGCACCTTGTGTCTTTAAACTCTCCTTATTACGAATGGATGTGTGAATGAAATCTCCATTTGGGTGAATAAGTATCCGAACTTATTGCTTGTTGGAAGAATGGAGGGTGAAAGGCCCTGGAACCTGGGAAGGTTTCCGTGCAGTTTGGAGAGACTTAAGTTCTAGAGAAAACCTCCCTATTTGAACGGAAAGCCTCGAGACCACACAAAATCTCCATTAGGAAAAGAAAATAGTATCTTGCTCAGTTTTCAGAGTAAGGATTAGAGTCCTTGAAGGTCAGAAACCTTTAGGAAGAACTTATAAAATCCCTAAATTGGTTAAGTCCTCACATAGACTGATAGTCTAGGGGAAACCCATGTTTTAATCCTAAAGCAACTGGAACCATCAAATTGATGTAGCAATGAGATCCTATCCCTTCATCGAAGGGATATCTATCGGAGTGCTTGGGAACAAGGATGCAAAGGACTCCGATGGGAGAGCCTTTGAGTTGATGGGAGCTGTTGGATCCATCGGAGAAAGATCTTAGTGGATCCTAAACCGTAGATATTGGTCACAAGATGGTTGGAGTGCATGGTAATCAGAGTGTTGGTGTGTGAGAATTAACGAGAGACTCCGACGAGGAGCACTCCAAGTTTTTGAATGACCTGGATCCATTGGAGGATTTACCTTAGTTGTTGGATTTAGGAAGACGTGTTTCAAGCAGAAGGAGCGGAGGGGGATGGCGTCACCCAACTAATGGGCAATGGATAGGTGTCAACACTTGGATGTATGTGCTAGGTGCTCAGCGATGACGTGTATGCGACGTCAATCCACATAGGTGTTCTACGTGTCAAGTGGTGGTTGTGCGACATGTCAAGGTGATTTGGCACCTCGAGGAAGCGAAACGTGACGTGGTCTAAGTGCCATGTGTCAAGCGAGGTGGCAGAGTTGAGTAGGGCCATGTGTCCTGGGTGTCAACGCAGACGATACATGGGGTTGCAATTAAGCAAATCTAAGAGAGAGAGAGCGATGTCATGTTGACGAGGAATGCCATTTTGTCCCAAAGGTTGACACGCGATAGCATGTTATTTGTAGGAAAGACAGAGGGAGAGTCTATGTCGATTTGTACCTTATGACATGTGTTTTAAATCTTAATTGTTAGATCTACGGGTTAAGAGATCTCGACTGTTCATCAGAGGGGTGTTGTTCGGAGTAATTTGTGGTCTCGTGCCACATGTCTCGCCAGCATGACAGTCAGCGTGTCCCGGAGGACAATAGGTGTCGGCACCTGGTTTGTCAAGAGTACAAGGATGGGCCCCTTTTGGGCTTAGAACTTTGGATGGTCACCATTGGTTGTCGACCGTGGGATAGATCTCCACCATCGATTGGAGGATAATGTTGTCAGGATATTTGAGTGTGGGGTTGGTAGGGGACTCTGATGGAGGAACTCCAAGAGGTGATTCAGACCGTAGATCGATGAAGAGGCGAGGTTCAATCTCAGTCATTGATTCGTCATGGATCCCACATGTTCGCTTAATGTGAGAACGAGGAGGAGGGATTTAATCGTCGTACGATTTAGAGACTCCGAAGTAATCAGAGTCGTCGATATTCGACTCCGAGGACCTTCCGATCCGTCAGAGCATGCATGGTCAGAGTATGTCATCGAAATGGTTGCAAAGCGAAGTAACTAGGCATTCTGACGAGTAATAATTTGAAGCACCACAAGTCGTTGATCTAATAGTGGGAGTTGGTGTAGGTTGTTGATTTGATGAGCCAAGACCAATGGTCCAAGTGGCAGGTGCCATGTCAGTGCCACAGAAAATGGCACTAGTGACATGGATGCCACATGGCGATGAGGTGGTATCGATGGAAGAAATTCCATGAACTTTAAAGGGCTGCAAATTTTGATCTAGAGCTCAGTTTTGAACATGGTGACAATCATTGGAAAGCTCTTGACAAGTAGAATATGATGGTGCCTCGAGTTGAGGCTCTGAGATGGTTGAGGGAAAGTGAAATTTTAATACCACATCCCTTAAAAAGGTACCTAGGGGGTTGGGTGTTTTACAAAGTGGTATTAGAGCAGGCAACAACACTTGGCTTGGTTGGGCTTGGGAAAGAGTTTTATAAACCTTCTTGGAATATAACTTTTAAGGGGGAGGGCACCCTACCCTACCCTATTCATAAGACTGTACAAAATCTTTGCTACAAAAAAGGAGGTCAAAAACTTTCAAATGCTTTTACATGCTTAAATTTGGTCCATATGACATTATTATAGGCTTAATAATGAATATGATTTCACTAAACAGAGAATTATTTGTGTTGTTTATAAAATAGAGGATTGTTAACTAACATAAAATGTTGATTATCAACACTTAACCAGTCAATGGACATCAAAGAAACTATATCATAAATAATGGTGACACAACATTAGATGGGAGATGGCTCTGGTAACAAAGATGAATATTATGATGAAAGGAGAGTGGTGGAAACCCCTCCAAATTTAGTTGAAACTGTAAGAATCCTCATGGTAGAATTACAAAGATTTAAGGAAGACAATGAAAGGCTTATAAAAGAACAAGAAAAACAAATTGAAATAAATGCAGTTTTGTTGCAAAGTCTATCAGATATATAGATGTAGTTGCAACATGGGCCAACAACCAATAATGTGGACAAACAATAGACCAAGAAGACCCAAAGTCCACCTGAAATTAAAAATCATGACCCTAACAGTGGAAATACAAGGAAAAGCACCTCAAAGAAGGCTCAACGTGGAGCCAAGAGACATGCTAACAACAAGGATTCATCTGGAGAATCCTCTAGTGAGGGAGCTAACAACTCCAAGGAACTATCCAACAGTGGGACTAGTTCACACTCTCAAAGGAGAAGAAATAGGAGGAAACATTCCAAGAGCCATGACCCTGAAGAATTTAAGAAATCCAAGCCACCCACTTTTGATGGAGAAATTAAAAAGGGGGAAGAAGCAAAAGTCTGACTTCTTGGCTTTAAGAAGTACTTCATAGTCCATGACTACTCTAAAAACTTGAAGGCTCAAATAACCATTTTCAACTTGAATGGAAAGGCCTCTATCTAGTGCGAGGACCTTAGAAATGTGAAGGGAATTCATAAGAAGGAGTTGTCATGGAGACAATTTGAGAAACACTTTAAGAAGAAGTACCTGTCTGAAAGGTACTATGATGAAAACACTAAGGAGTTCTATGAACTCGAGTTGGGACAATTCGCCATAGATGAATACATGAACAAATTCCTGGAGTTAATGAGGTATGTGCCCTATACAAAAGATGAAAAGGTGAAGATGCAACGATTCATTAGTGGGTTGCCCAAATCCTTCCAAGACAAAATCGAGTTTGATGAACCTAAGACTCTAGAAGACACTATTAAGAAGGCAAGATACTGCTATGAGCAATTCAAGCACAAGGAAGAACCTTGTAAAGGTTGGAAGAAGAAAGGTAAATTGGGATTCAAGAAGAAGGGGTTTAAATCCTCAAAGTTTAAGAATCATGGAAAAATCTCTAAGAGGGCCTTCCCACCAAGAGTGTGTATCAACAAAATTTTCCATATCATAGTGGAAATAAGCCCTATGGATCAGCCCTAGGAAAGACTAATAATACAAAGGAAGAACCATTGAAATGTTAGGGATGTGGAGAAGAACATTTGTTAAGGGACAACCCACATAGGAAACAGGACAATAGGAGTGTCTACAACATCCAGGAAGCTACCAAAGTCAACGATGTGGCTATGATCATGCTACAAATTTATGTAGCCCTGGACAACAGACAAGCTGCCACCAAGCTTCGGTGGTGGATATGGAAGGTACAATTACCAACCATATTGTTTCCATTTTAATTGACCCTGGTTCTAATTTGAGTTATGTTGCCCCACAAACTGTTGATAAATGTCAATTGTAGCAAGTAAAACATGCTAAACCATGACTGGTACAGTTAGCCACTGGAACAAAAAGAAAAGTAACAAAGGGCATACCATCATGCCAATTCATTATGAATGGGTTGTCCACCCAAGCAACCCTGAACATACTCCCTTTAGGATCTTATGACATGTTGATTGTCATGGATTGGTTGGTTTCCCATAAATCCAAGTTGGAATGTTATAACAAAACATTGGAATGTGAAGATGAGAAAGGGAAGAAAATGATCCTACAAGGAATCCAAAGGCTTGTCTTAGTAAGACAAATATCAACCCTTCAAGTGAAGAAGTATTACCAAAAAGGATGTCCCTTATATGCGATACATGTATTGAACTCTGTTGAGGACAACAAACCAAGCCTAGAATATTATCATTTATTAAGAGAATATAAAGATGTGCTTCTTGAAGATGTACCGTGTTTTCCTCCAAAAAGAGACATTGATTTCTCAATAGAACTTACGCATGGAGCAGTGACAATGTCCAGAGTACCCTATGGGATGAGTACCCCAGAGCTAGTTGAGCTCAAATTACAACTGAAAGAGATGTTGGACAAAGGTTACATTCATTCTAGTGTGTCCCCTTGGGGATCCTCAAATTTATTTGTGAAGAAGGATGGCACACTCAAATTGTGCATAGATTTCAAACAACTCAACAAAATGACAATTAAGAATAAGTATCCCTTACCAAGAATTGATGACTTATTTGACCAGTTAAGGGGTGCTACAATTTTCTCCAAAATTGACCTAAGGTCTTGATACCACCAGGTCTGGGTCAAGGATGAAAACATCCACAAAACAACCTTTAGGATGAGATATGGGCACTATGAATTTATGATGGTGCCATTTGGGCTTACCAATGCACCAACCACCTTCATGTGCTTGATGAATAATGTTCTCAGCAAGTTCTTGGACAGATTTGTGTTAGTGTTCATTGATGACATATTGATCTATTTGAAGAGCATGAAGAGCACCTCAAGTTAGTGCTTCAAGTGCCAAGAGAACATAAGTGTTGAGCGAAAATATTGTCGTTTAATTCCGTCGTAGTAATTGCCCAACCATTTAATTTGTCAATCCGAGGTTCGTAGGCTTACGAAGCACATGCACTATATATGCAGGATTAGGCACCTAACTTCTAATCTAGGAAATTCAATCAAATCCTAACTCTTGCATTCCACTTAATAAGACTTAGTTGTTGTAGGCATGAAAACACTAGCTCCCATTCAGGAGGTCTTCTCGGAATGTTTCAAATAACCCATCAACAATCAAGATCATCAAGTAAACACTCACGCATTGAAAATAAATAAACTTAAAAAGGCTTCGTTGTTGTAGGCATGAAAACACTAGCTCCTATTCAGGAGGTCTTCTCGGAATGTTTCACAAAACCTATCAACAATCAAGATCATCAAATGAACACTCATGCATTGAAAATAAATAAACTTAAAAAAGCTTAGTTGTTGTAGGAAAGAAAACACTAGCTCCCATTCAGGAGGTCTTCTCAGAATGTTTCACAAAACCTATCAACAATCAAGATCATCAAATAAACACTCATGCATTGAAAATAAATAAACTTAAAAGGCTTAGTTGTTGTAGGCATGAAAACACTAGCTCCCATTCAGGAGGTCTTCTCAGAATGTTTCACAAAACCTATCAACAATCAAGATCATAAAAACAATAAAGCATATAAACCTATTCAAAGTAAAAAGAAAATG
>SNQJ01S0006697.1:113275-154622 GCA_010110895.2 Picea sitchensis | reverse complement strand
ACCTTGGAGTTAGGATCATGTATAATCACACTTGCATGAATTGAAATGAAAAAAAAAAAAAACTAATACCTCAATCCATTGTGCTTCCCCGGCAACGGCGCCAAAACTTTGGCGACTCAACAATAAGCTCTATTCAAAGTTTAATAAGTGTGTCTTTTTCCAAAAATAAGTCCATTACTTAGGCCATGTCATCTCTAAGGAAGGAATGGCAGTTGATACTGACAAGATCAAATCCATTATGGATTGGCCTATACCACAATATGTACTTGATATCATATCATTTATGGGCCTAGGAGGATACTATAGAAGGTTCATAAAGGGGTTTTCCAAGATTGGTTATCCAATCACCTCCATTTAAAAAAAGGGAGTTAAATTTGTTTGGACAATAGAGTGCAAGGAAAGTTTTCAGCAGCTGAAACACCTTTCAACCAATGTACCTATGCTGAAAATTGCAAACCCAAACAATGACTTCCTTGTATGTACAGACGCCTGCAAGGAATGACTTTGAGGAGTCCTCATGCAAGAAGGGCATGTAATTTATGATGAATCCAAAAAATTGAGTGAGCATGAACTAAATTATGTGACCCATGACTTGGAATTCACTGTTATAGTGCATGCCTTAAAAATGTGCAGGCATTACCTCCTAGGCAAAAATATTGTACTTATGACAGACCATAGTGGGTTGAGATATTTGTTTGACCAACCCAAATTCAATGCTAGGCAAGCTAGGTGGATGGCTCTCCTTAGTGAATTTGATTTTTAAATCAAACATATTAAAGGAAAAGAAAACAGGGTGGTTGATGCCCTCAGTAGAAGCATGCAAGTGATTCACTTGGCAGCTATGAGCACCTGTGAATCCGACATCAAGGAAAGAGTTAAAGATACACAAGAAATAGATGAGTTTTTCAAAACTATAAAGGCATACCTAGAGAAAGAACCCACAGTGATGAAGTATGAAGGTTATCAATTGTTGAATGATGGTCTGCTAATTTACAAAAGTAGGTTGTATATCCCAAATTGTGATGAATTGAAGCGGTTCATCATGGATGAACTACATAAAAGACCATATATTGGCCATCCTTGTTATCCAAAAATGATTACAACCACTAAGAAATTGTTCTATTGGCCTAGAATGAAAAAGGACATAGCTGACTACTTAGCTAAATGCTTGGAATGTTAGCATGTTAAGGTGGAGCACAAGCACCCGACAGGGTTGTTGCAACCCCTACCAATTCCATAATGGAAATGGGAAACCATATCCATGGATTTTATCACTGGACTGCCTAAATAAACCAAACAGAATGATGCCATTATGGTAGTTGCGGATAAGTTGAAGAAGATTGATCACTTTATCCCTGTAAAATCAACTTTCAAGGAAATAAATATTTCCCATATTTTCATGAAGGAAATATTTAGGCTACATGGTATACCTAAGGAAATTATAACAGATAAAGATGCCAATTATACTTCAAATTTTTGGAAATCTCTATTTGTTGTCTTTAGAACTAAATTATTATTTAGTACAACCTACCACCCTCAAACTGATGGGCAGACAAAGAGGCTAAACCAGGTATTAGAGGACATGTTAAGGATGCATGTGATGCATCATCCCAAGAAATGTGAAGAATATCTACCCTTGGTAGAGTTTTCCTACAACAATGGCTACCATAAGTCATTGAAAACAAGTCCTTTTGAGGCTCTTTATGGCAGGCAATGCAACATTCTAATTAGTTAGGACAACCCAGTGGACATAGTTACACTTGAGACATACATGCTAAAGGAAATGGAACAACAAGTAATTCAGATAAAACAAAATCTGAAAGTGGCCCAAGACAGGCAGAAAAACTATGCAGACAGAAAATAACTCCTAGGGAGTTCAAAATGGGGGATCATGTGTATCTTGGGAAATTGCCATGGGTTACTACTTGAGCATTGAAGTACAAACCTAGGGAAAATAGATGAATGATTGCGTTAAATATGAATCTTAGTATTTTCATAATTAAGGAACTATCTAAACGATTGCTTCCCATTGTTGTAGTTATGAATATAATTGTTGGTGTGTGCCTCTTACGCGTGAACCTCGTGTCTTTAACCTCTCCTTATTACGAATGGATGTGTGGAATGAAATCCTCGTTTGGGTGAATAAGTATCTAGACTTATTGCTTGTTGGAAGAATGGAGGTCGAAAGGCCCTGGAACCTAGGAAGGTTTCTGTGCAGTTTAGAGAGCCTTAGGCTTCGGGGAAAACCTCCCTATTTGAACGAAAAGCCTAGAGACCACGTAAAATCTCCACCGAGATAAGAAAATAGTATCTTCCTCAATTTACAGAGTAAGGATTAGAGTCCTTGAAGGTCAAAAACCTTTAGAAAAAACTTAGAAAACCCCTAAATTGGCTAAGTCCTAACCTATACTGATAGCATGGGGAAAACCCATATTTTAAGCCTGAAGTAATCGTAATCGTTGAATCAGGGTAGCTATGACATCCTAGCCTTTCATCGGAGGGCGTAGCTATCAGAGTTCCTGGGAATAGGGATGCGAAGGACTCCGAAGGGAGAGCCTCTGAGTTGATGGGAGTCGTTGGATCCATCAGAGAAAGATCTCAGCGGATCTTGGATCGTAGATATTGGTCACAAGATAGTTGGAGTGCATGGTAGTCAGAGTATTGGCATGAGAGAATTAATGAGAGACTCCAACGAAGAGCACTCTGAGTTTTTGAATGTGTAACAACCCTAAGTAATTAATCAATTGTCATGATTTAAATAATTGTTTAATGTATATTAGTTAATTAATTAATTAATTAATTTCATGATTAAATATTTGGTTAATGAATTTAAGTTTAATAAATTTTAATTTATTAAATGGAGACTTAATGTATCGAATGATGGAACCATTAAAGAGAAAGGGGATACGGTGGTTGGCATTGAATGGAGGGATAAGGTGGGTGAGTCTTAATGAAAGCAAGAAGGTGGTGAATGAGAGAGGAGGAAAGGAGGATAAGAAAGGGGAAAAACATTCGAGAGGGGACTTTTGGATTTTTTGGGGGGGAGAGCATCATTTTGAGAGGAGAGGATTGTATTGTTGGTTTGGGGCTGGACTAGCTTGCGGGAGGATTGTACTACTGGTTTTTGCTTGAGGAACTTGTTGGAGTTTGGTGGACTGAGATAGGGGGCACCTGTTGCTGGGAGTTTTGGGCTCGGGGGCCAGGAATCCTTACGGAATCCTGGAGCTAGGGAGATGGAGAGGATCTGTTCCTAGCTGGCTAGGAGGTTAGTCGGTTTTGGGTAGAGCATCAGGCAGAGTTGGAGAACAACATTAGCATCAGTTAGAGGTATGTATTTTCATTATTATGATGTGTTATGTGGTTTATTATCATGCTGTTGAATATGCTGAATATGTGGTTTGTTATGATGTTAAATATGTGGTTTATTATGATGTTGCTCATAAATTTTAATTATGTTGAATAATGAATGGTTAAAAGTTAGGGTAACATTTCTCTATTTTAACTTATGTTTTATAAGGCTCTATTGGAAGAGACCTTACAGAATGACCTATATACATTAGATGATTTACCTTAGTTATTGGATTTAGGAAAACCTGTTTCGAGCAAAAGGAGCGGAGGAGGAGGACATCACCCAACCAATGGGAAATGGACATGTGTCAGCACATGGATGGACGTGCTACGTGCTCAATGACGATGTGTATGCCACAATTGTACATGTAGGTTGTCCACGTGTCAAGTGGTGGTTGTGCCACGTGTCAAGGTGATTTGGCACCTTGAGGAAGTGAAACGTGACGTGGTCTGAGTGCCACGTGCCAAGCCAGGGGAAACAAAGTTGGGTACGACCAGGTGTCCTGGGTGCCAACTTAGACGATACGTGGGGTTGTGCTTAAGCAAAGCTAAGAGTTAGAGTGATGTTGTGCTGACGAGTAACGCGAGTGTGTCCCAGAGGTTGACATGTGACAGCCTGTGATTTGTAGCAAGGACCGAGGGTGAGTCTATGTCGGTTTGTACCTTGGGACATGTGTCTTAAATATTAACTGTTAGATCTACGGGTTAAACAATATTGATCATCCATCAGAGGGGTCCTGGTTGGAGTAAGTTGTGGTCCCAGAGGGGATGCACTCTAATGGGAGGTACCCTGAGGAGCGATATTGATCGTTGATTAAAGGGTGGACGTGACATGGTCTCAGTCATTGATGTCCTTGGCGAGTATTGGAAAACAAAGTGATGTCAGGGTGTTGAAGGTGCTAGCATGGAGAATAACGTGTCACGGGGAGGACATGTGTTAGCACCTGGATGGACGAATTGAGGGCTTTGTGGTGATGAGTACACCACATCAAGTCCACGTGAGGGTCCACCTATCGAGTGATGGTTATGCCACATGTAATGGTCCTTTGGCACCTTAAGTGCGAGGTTGCTATGGGAATTCAATGGAGAGACTCCAAGAGGTGATCTAGTCCGTAGATGAACAAAGAGGCAAGATCCAATCTCAATTGTCGATTCATCATGGATCCCACTTGTTCGCTTGACGTGAGAATGAGGAGGAGGGAGTTAACTATCATATGAGTTAGAGACTTTGAAGTAATCAGAGTCGTTGATATTCGACCTTGGGGACCTTTCGATCCATTAGAGCATGCATGGTCAGAGTATGCCATCAGAATGGTTGCCAAAGAGGAGTAACCAAACACTCCAACGAGTACTAGTCCAAAGCGCCAGAGGTCATTGATCTAATAGCGGGAGCTTATGTAGGCTGTTGATTTGGTGAGCCGGGGCCGATGGGCCAAGTGGCAGGTGCCACATCAAATTTCACTAGTGACATGGTGCCACGTGGATGCCATGTGGTGATGAGGTGGGACTGATGGAATAAATTCCATGAACTTTAAAAGGCTGTAACTTTTGATCCAGAGCTTGATTTTGAATATGGCCACAGTCATTGGAAAGCTCTTGATGAATAGAAGACGATGGTGCCTCGAGCTGAGGCTTTAAGATGGTTGAGGGAAAACAAAATTTTAACACCCCATCTCATAAAAAGGTACCTAGGGGGTTGGGTGTCTTACAGGTATGATTCTCTTTTGAACATAGAGGACGATCTCCCTCATGGGCATTGTGAAGATCCTAATGTCAACCAGTATAGGGAATCTAAGCTTCCCCACGAGAGGTCTTCCTAGGCGAGTTCCCTTCCTCAAAAAGTACCATTTTAGTCTTGTTGGCCTCCGTTGACCCACCCCCCTATGAGCCCAGTCAGGGGGTTGAGATTCCCAACATCCCTAAGGAAGGAGAGTTATATAAAATCTCACAAGAGGAGACTGACCAAGAGACATCCTAAAGCACCCCCATAAAAAAAGTAGGGAGAAGATATGGCGAGCGTAAAAGGGAAACATAAGCTAACAAAGAAATAGAGTTTGTTATCCAGATCTCTTTGGATGGAGTTTTCCACAAAGAACATTGGTCGACTATAAATCATGGAGGTCCTTTCCCCTCAAGAGATGGAATCCCTAAACCCTCAAGGAAATGATTAAAATAATTTACTGGAATTATAGAGGCTTAGGGAGTGAAAAGGCATCTTGTTGAAACTCATTAATGGGTCTCCAATATTGGGCCATCGGTTCATGTTATATATTGGTTGGGGATTTCAACACCACCCTTTCTCGAAAAGAAAAGAAAGGGGGAAATATAGTCTGAGATTCTTCCAGAGAGAGCATGGAAGATTTGATGGGCTCCTTAGACTTGGTTTATTTTAAACCCTCCAAAGGTAGTTTCACCTAGAAAAACAAAAGACTTGGCTTGGGTCAAATTATTGTTGAGCTCGATAGATTGTTGGGGAGCGACTCCTTTTTTTATGCCTCATTATCTTTGGCCTTGTGCATCCTCCCTTAGGCTAGTTCCAATCACGTACCCATATCCCTCATCCTCTCGAACCCTGAAAACCTTGGCCCCATCCCCTTTCATTTGAATCTTCTATGGATGTAGGATCCTTACTTCTTTGACCTGGTCTGCCATTCATGTGTCAATGGGTATCAGGCTCTCCTGTCTTTATTTGGGAATGAAAACTAAAAGTCACCAAACTGGCACTCAAAACTTGGGCTAAATTCAAGTACAATCCCTTGGACAGTGAAATAAAGGACCTCTTTGGATAGCTAGAAGATATACACGGATCTCTTGAAAAGGAATTGGTAAAGGCTCTGTTGGATAGGGAACGAGATACCTTCCAAAGATATCAAAATTCATTGAGATGTGAAGAAGATAAATGGAGACTCAAGTCACGCAGCCTGTGGCTTCAGGGTGGGGACAAAGACACTAAGCACTTCCACAGGCAAACCAAATCCATATTATGGAAAATCAGGGTTAAAGAAATAGAGACAAGTGATGGGCATGAGGTCACTTCATTTGATCAAATTAAATAAGTTTCCTTTCAACACTTTGAATAGCCTTATTATGAATCAGGGAGGTTGCATCCAGAGGACAATCAAAAGATGCTAGATAACATCCTGTCCATCATAAGCCAGGAAGACAATGAACTCCTTCTCCAACCAATATTTGAAGAATAAATTAGGGAATTCATCCTTCAAATGAATCCAGACAAGGTTCCATGCCTCGATGGATTCTCTACTCGCTTTTGTAATATATGTTGGCATATCATCAAGTTTGATCTTATCTGAAAGATACAATATGTCCATCGTTTGTTCAAGATGGGAGGAAACACTAATTCAACCTTCCTATCCCTCATTCTGAAGGAAACGAACCCTTCCTTCTTTTCCAGATTTAGACCTATATATCTATGCAATGTCTCTTATAAGATAATCTCCAAAATCATTGCCAACAGGATAAAACTCTTCCTCCCTAAGTTAATCTTCCCTAATTAGGGTGGTTTCATGGAGAAAAGACAAATCATCGACAACATAATCCATGTTCAAGAGTTTATCCACTCAAGCAAATGCGAGGGAGAAAAAGGTATGATCATTAAAATTGACATGGCCAACGCCTTCTACAGGGTCCGCCATAGCTTCCTCTTTGATGTCCTCCGCAAATTTGGATTTGGGGGAAATTTTATCATGTGGGTTTCAACTTGCATTAGTGGCCCTTAGATTGCCTGCTTGTAAATGGACGTCCTACACCTTTTTTCAAAGCCTCGTGGGGATTGAGATAGGGATGCCCTTTATCTCCCATCTTGTACATTTTAATGGTAGAAGCATTGAGTAGGAGGTTGGAAATGGAAAAAACGAAAGAAAAATGTCCCGGGCATCAAAATTGTAAGAGGGGCCAAGAGGATCAATCATTCCCAATTTGCAGACAACACCCTTTTACTAGGAGGAGCATCCACCATACTTTCCAATAGATTCAAAGAAGCCTTGGACATCTTCACTAAGGTCTCAGGGGGGCTGATAAATTGTGTCAAGTGCCAATTGTATGTGTGGAACACGAGTGCTAGGAAAATAGTTGCTATTGTCATAATTCTTCAATTCCCTTGTGAAGAAAAATGACACTCTTTCAGGTATTTGGGAATCCTTCTATGCCTACACTTGCTCGCTTCGTCAGAATGGCAACATATTTGGGACAAACTCAAAACTAAAGTCATCCAATGGGGAGCCTAGTGGCTCACACCAGCAGACCGAATTGGTTTGGTTAAATCATTGCTCTTTTCTCTTCCCATTTTCCAATTCTCAATCTTGCTTGCTCTGACCAATGTTAAGTCCTCCATTGCTCAAGAACTATGGGAGTTCCTATGGAAATAAGGTAGATCCAACCTTAAGCGTTTTCACCTAGTAAGTTGGAATATAGATTCTGCCCCAAAGGCCCACGATGCTCTATGTATTAGGGACCCAACTTTGTGAAACCTAACATTAGGTGATAAGCTATTATGGCGACTCATAACAGGGAAACATGAGTGGTGGAATAAAGTCATTATATGCAAGTATTTGATTCGACCCAGAATTTGTTACTTAAATAGTGCTCCTCCGGATCAACTTGGTTCCCAAATTTGGCGCCTTCTAAAAGCCTCCATCCCTCTTCTTCAAAGTCGTTTAACCTTGATCCTTGGGAATGGAAAAAAAAAAACACTTGGACAGACAACATTATGGGGAGGCCTCCCATCCTCTAGGACCAGTCCCTCCTCCCTCTGAAAACACGGCTGTCCGAGCAAGGCTTGTTCACTTTGTTTGATATCTCCCTTTGGGCCATACCTTCTCGTCGTTGGATAGGTTGGCATCTTGGGGATGTCTCTAGTCCCCTTTTGGGTATCGCCCGATCCCTCTCTCTCTGCCTTCAAGGTTGTGCCCCATTGCACCTTTCTTTCAAAGATTCTCGTGGTTGGGGCTCTCAAGATTATAATGTTTGGAAGGGGTATGAATTTCTCCTCTCTAATTCCATCCTTTCTCCTAAATAATTATGGTGGAACAATATATGGCATACAGAGGGTCTACACAAAATCAACATTTTTTGTTGGACCTTATCTCATGGGAAAATCCTCACTGGAGACAATCTTAAAAAATGAGGGATTTATGGCTCACACAGGTGCGTTCTTTGGTGTACTTCTCAATATTCATTTCGTCACCTTTTCTTAGAATGTTCCTTCTCCAGATTTGTTGGGCATGTGGTATTGCAAGGGATCAACCACAGGGTGAGAAGGTCATCTTATGTGGTCCATATGTTCAGTCTTTGGCAATCAACGTATTGTGGATCCTTTCAGAATAAACCAACCTTCAAGAGGATTTGGATGGCTCTGCCAAAATATGTCTGCTATAAACTTTGGATTGCACGCAACAAATCTCTCTTCATTGGAATCAAGTTCCCCCTAGATATTTTGCATGGAAGGCCATCACCCTTAATCTAGATTTACGAGTTGAATGAAAAGAATAACAGATTGAATACAATAACAAAGAGATACTAAGAGGAACAACATATATCCAGTGAACAATAACTTCTATTGAATAAATAAAATAAGATGAAACTGTAGAACTGAAATAACTTGCTCGAATGGTGGTAGCTATCTCTGAGAAGAGATGTGGCTACAACGCGCATCCGTCTCAGCAGAATGATTACAATGAGGCTCCAGAGGCCTTTTTAACATTACTCATGAATGCCAAAAACCTAAGCCTAGGAGATGAAACGTCAAAAATTATGTGGGCCTCGATGGGTAAGTTGGTACCTCAACTTCCCAAGGTCGTAACTTTTGCATATGACCTCCGTTTTAGACACGTGATAGCCCGTTGGAAAGGTATTTTAGAGAACTACACATTATGTCATCAAACTCTAACTCTGTCTACAATTTGAATGAGGCAAGACAAAAAAAAGCATTGTTTAGGACCCCAAAATGGCCCTAAAAGTACAAAAAGATGTACTGACATGAAAACATCCAAAATAAACTAGTTGGATTAGATGGGTAACCACCAATCTCCACCTGGAAGTTGTGTAGGGATTCAGATAGCCCCATAAGTGTATAACCCATAATTACAAAGAATTACATAAGAGCGTGTTGAACTAAAAACTATGAAGAGGAGCTAGTTGGAATAGGTGGGTGGCCACCGATATCCACTTGGATCAATCCTCCCCCCTTAGAATAGGGTTGCGGGTGCGATGTCATCGATAGGTGTAGCCGCTTGATGACCTTTGCTGAAATCAAGTTCTTCTAATTGTTGCTATCAACAATGAAATGCAGCGGAGTCCCCTTTACCCACATGCGTGAGTGAAAAAGGTTTTCCCCTTCCTCTGGTTCTTCGGGTTCGCTTGGTTGGACTTTGGTGGTAGTGACAGTGGCACCGGCTTCGACATTAATGATACACTTCCCACTTTCTGGATTTGATTCAGAGTCAGAATCTGCCTCTGACTCGGAAGCTTTCATCTCGACCACCAGTGACTGCTTGGAGCGACATTCTTCGGTGTTGTGCCAAGGGATTTTATGGTATTCATACCACTTTCCCGTGTCCTTCTTCGACTTCTCATTACCCTTCTTGGGTTTCAAATTGAACTGGTTGTCCTGAGAGCGATCATCTTTGCATTGTCCCTTGTTTTGTTGGTTGGGGCCACCTTTACCCTGCTTTGGCTATGAGGAGTTTGCAAATACAAACTCTAACCTCTTCTACTTAAATTTATGCTCGATCTTGACAACATATCTACAAGCCTCACCCAATGATGCAATGTCCAGAAACTCCATTTCTGTTTGAATGTATCTATGCAGACAACCACGATATTTGAGCACCAAATGTTGTTCAGAGTCTTTGAAACCTAATTTGGTGTGCATCGTATGGAGAATATTGGTGAAATATGGTACTGTCTGGTCCCTTTCTTGATGCAACGTGGTCCATATTGTGCACTGGTCCTCGTAGCTTCCAACATGGTAGTATTTTTCTTTAATGGAATCTGTTACCACTCAATATTTTGCTTGGGCTGTATCAAGAAAACCCTGAGGTAACCATTTCAACCACTTCAGACTATATTTATGACCTAAACAATTAGAGAGGGCTCTCTCAAGGGCCAAAAGGCTCTAAGACTCAAAATATATTCAACAATAATATTCAGAAGGTCATATTTCTGATAAGAACAGGTTTGTTTTTATAAAAGTTGGTAAGACAAATAGGAGGGGGTACCATTGGGTAATGGAGTCTAATCTGAATCTTAAAGACTTGTAGTTTCAACTTAGATGAATTCTACTAACAATCTCTGAGGCATATCAAGTATTATGTTAAGGAAATATGGATAAAGAATGGTAGAGGATAGGAGAACAAGCCCACTACAGTAGAAGCATTTAAACAATGAATTTCTATTGTAGCTTTAGACAAGATAAACAAAGAGTGACCATTGAAAACAGAGCACTGAAAGAAAGTGAATTCTGAAATCAGGAAATCATTTAACATAACATGATACAATCTATATGAAGAGGCATTTATATAATGAATCTCTGTCATGTACACTTAGATCATATCAGGAAGAAGAACACATTATGAAAGATGCAAACAAGAAAACATGCTCGACAATAACACTCTAATGAATCTTAGAAAAGTAGCAGAGCAACTCTTGCATTCACTTGCTAAAGGATTAACAGATCATCTCATCTTACAAAGCCTCTCTCCCAATGAGAGTCCAACCCTCCTACCCTCTTTTACAATGAATATATATTCATATAGGTCCTTTCCAACTCACCCATTCGAACTCCAACCCCTTTCCCAAAATAGAAACAACTACAAACAAAAAATGACACGTTTTAACTAATTTCCTGCTTTTCAGGGGGAAAATTTCTGAAAACTAGGCTTCCAAACGCTACTTGTAATTCTCAAACCATAATAGTTGTGTAAAATATGAGAATGGTTTTTGTAGCTAAACTCGTTATGAAGAAAAACCTCTCTCAGTTTCTTTAAATTCATCTCCAGCTGGCTGCAACAAGCATCACAAAAACATGTCTCAAATAGGAAATCACGAAAACTGAAAACATAGGGCTCAAAGATTCTTTCGAATCTCCCAATCCGTAAGACCTGTGTGAAAAATGAAAGAGGTTAATGTTCATGGGTCCGTGCTTGACAATAATCTCCTTAATATTTTGAAAATTCATCTTATTTCACCCAGAAATCCTTCTGGAAGTCAACTGGTCAAAAATGTCAGTTCAGCAGTGTTAAAACAGAGTTTAAGCAGCACATTCCATAGCGCCTCTTCTATGTATGATATCTCTCTGACCATAGCACATTTTGAAAAACTGAGAGAGTTTTTTGTTATTTGGAATGTTATAAACAAAAATCTCCTCCAGTTTTCAAAAATACCTTCTCAATTGTTCACAATATAAGCTTTAAATTAGTGACTCAAAACTGGTAGAATAACTCTGCGCAATTCAGCCTTTGCCAGAATTTCGGTAGCGCCTGTTGTGTGTCTGCGTGAAATTTGGTAGCGCCATCATAATTCACAACTACTTTACTTCAATGTTGACAGCTTTGGTAGCATCCGACATGAAAACGGATTTGGTAGCAACCTATGGAATTCATAGTGCCATCATTACACTACTTAACAGATTTGGTAGCATTTTAGGTAGTAAAATGTCAGACCATGCTATATAGACAAATCCATAGCACCATGGCGCTATGGAATGTCTGTGTTGTTCTGTATGATGAGACTAATCAAGAACCTTGAGTTGATAGGTTAGAAACTCGTATATGCCTGTAGAGGTTATTTAAATGCTACTGCAAATTCCTGTGATAACATTTGGCTCCATGGGGGATGGCACACTTCCCGCAAGCTGCCAAGAACTTGTAGACCAGAGGCCTCAACTAGCACCTAAAATATTTGACTGGACATAAGCATGTTTTTCCATGGGCATGGAGTCTTATACTGCTGCAAACCAACAAACTAAAAAGAATCTAACTACTCGTAAGCTGAGCTTATTTTTTACACTCCTAATCCTAATCAGTAAAAGCAAGATGATCATGTAAAAGAGAATTTCCAATGCTACCATGTGAGAAATTTACTAACAAAATGGTTTTCTTCTTTGCAGGTAAATGAATAAATGCAAACAAGATAAAATTGTTGCAACAGAAAAAACATTGGCAGGCAATACTCAAAGCTGGAATCTCCTTTAATCCCAAAAGCTGCAAGGTTACAAACCTCTGAGAACAATGATTCCATGTAGACATCTACTGGATCATAAACAATATGAAAAAATACCAACTGATCTGAAGAGTAAAGGTGCTACCTCAACTTTTCTTTATCAATTCCATAATGCTCCTGATTAGATCCAACAGTGCCATATGATGTCTCATACATGTGCTCTTTTCCCTCTAAGCCCTCAAAAGAATTGACCTTGTTTTGATGCACATTAGGAACAAAAGGTACATTTGATATAATGTCAAACGTATCTACAATATTGTTGTTTTGGAAAACATCTTCATGTAATCTAGTAGAAAGAACACCTTCATGGAAAACCTCTTATTTTTCACTGTTTCCTTTAAACTCTAAACACGTATCTTCTTGACTAGGAGGGACGATCAATTCAATTTCCATCCTTTCTTCTTTACTACCCTCCTGTGTCTTTGTTTGAGGACTGTCGTGCATTGTTTTGTTTCTTTCTTGCAATTCCATAAGTTGTGATATTTCAAAGCCCGAGAATTCGATACCCACAATTTCATAACTTTGTTTTTTATGAGGTTTTTGTGCATGATGTGTAGACATATCTAAATGGATATCCTCGTTCCTTTCTTGTATAATATCAAGATTGTCTACAAAACTAAGGTTCTGATCTGTCTCAATTTCAGTTGAAGAGGAAACCTCTGATTGTTGGGCATTTTCCTGAATACCTTGCTGACTAAATTCTAACATTTCTTCTTGATGTTGGAAAGGATTTTCATGTAGAGTTTCTATGAGTTCATGATCCATATCAAGCACATGACATTGATGGGTGATTTCACCCCTAGAGATATCAAACAAATCATACTTTTCTACTCCATCTTCTCGTAGTGAAGAATACTCATCATATATTGGATCAATGTGTACATTACCCATATATGCATCTTCAAAACTGTGATTGTGATCATTTTTCTTAACATATCCATAAACATACAACTCTGAAAACCCATTTGTCTGACCTTGATTAATGACCTGAAAACCTCCTTTTATCATGTCAAATGCTTCAAAGCAAAGAGGTAAGGTATTACCTTCATCTAGCTCATCATCCTTCTAGTTTGCAATGTTATGATAATAATCTATAGGTTGATTCTTCTCCATAACTGGCTGAAGGTTGACTTGTCCTACTGCAAGGCCTCTAGTTGGCTGCTCAAGAAAACTGTCTACATATCCATCTTGATATTCATCATATATAGGTAAGCTAAAGGCCTCTTGAAAACCATCAAAGTTTGATACATTAGTTGGTTGATTATGATCTTCGATACACATCCTCGTGGCTAAATTCCAGCACTCTCCTTGGCTAATCCTCTTTCTCTTTTCTCCATTTATCACCATCATATTGATATGAAAGCTTCCTACCTGCTCTGAGGTTATCCTCTACTTCTTGGGCATCAATAAACATATGTTGTAATGTGGAAGACCTCCTTTCTGATAGAAAAAGAAACAATTTGGAAGGGAGAGTTGCTGCATAATATAGTTTTGTAGCGCCTTCAAGAGGTTGGATTGCTTTAGGCAATTCATAATAAACACTGGAAAACCTCGTATTGAAACTTGACACAGTCTCATCCTCTTGTTTCTTAATTGAATAAAAATATGAAAGAAGCATATCCAAGGACTTCTTCTCACCCCAAAATCTAAGGAAGGCCTCCCTCAGTTCATCCCATGAGCTAATTGAATGAGGCGGCAGATTCTTAAACCATAATTTGACCTTTGCTTGCAAGGATTGGGAAAGTCCTCTTAGGGTGACATCCTCATACTCAATCTCAGAAAGGTTTAAGAAATGTTTAAAGGCTTGTACATGCTTTTCGGCTGAGAAATTTTCAATTGTACCATCAAATGCAGGGAGTTGCTTATAGTGCTTTAAAGGGAAATCATGAAGGATATATGGCAATCTCAAAGGTTTATATCTTTCTTGTAACTTGGAAGGGATAGGGTTAAGTGAAGGAGAAGGTATTATATCAGTTTTGGATACAAAAAAATACAAGACTGTTCTAGGTTGTCATGTAGTTCAGATGAAGTGTCTTGGTCATGATCGACAACTATATGATGAGAAGGTGAAGGTATATGTACACTTTGTAAGGAGGAATAAACAAAGGTGGAATCATGGTCTTCATTTGAAGGCAACAAAGAAAGCAAATGAAGGAATTTTTTTTTGAAAAACTCAGGAAATAACAATGTAATGTTGACAAAACAAAAGAGTATCTTCTGAGGGAAACTCCAACTTGAGTACCCGATTGTGTCATACATTCCTTCCATATTTCTATAATGTGGGCTCGTCCTCTAGTTGAGTCTGCAAATATGATTGAAGCATGAGTGGAGTCGTCGGGTGAAAGGTACACAACCTTCTTGTATCTGACTGTTGTTCACCTTCAACAATCAGCTCTAGTCTTTGTCGTTTCTCCCAGGGAAGATGAAACCTTCGTTGTACTCTTCTCCGGCAACGACACCAAGATGTTACCACTCAGTATTTTCCTTGGTTTGTATCAAGGAAACCCTAAGGTAACCATTTCAACCACTTCAGACTGTATTTATGACCTATACAATCAGAGAGGGCTCTCTCAAGGGCCAAAAGGCTCTAAGACTCAAAATATATTCAACAATAATATTCAGAAGGTCATATTTCTGATAAGAACAGGTTTGTTTTTATAAAAGTTGGTAAGACAAACAGGAGGGGGTACCATTGGGTAATGGAGTCTAATCTGAATCTTAAAGACTTGTAGTTTCAACTTAGCTGAATTCTACTAACAATCTCTGAAGCATATCAAGTATTATGTTCAAGAAATATGGATAAAGAATGGTAGAAGAAATGAGAACAAGCCAACTACAGTAGAAGCATTTAAACAATGGATTTCTATTGTAGCTTTAGACAAGATAAACAAAGAGTGACCGATGAAAACAAAGCACTGAAAGAAAGTGAATTCTGAAATCAGGAAATCATTTAACATAACATGATACAATCTATATGGAGAGGCATTTATATAATGAATCTCTGTCATGTACACTTAGATCATATCAGGAAGAAGAACACATTGTGAAAGATGCAAACAGGAAAACATGTTGGACAATAACACTCTAATGAATCTCAGAAAAGTAGCAGAGCAACTCTTGCATTCACTTGCTAAAGGATTAACAAATCATCTCATCTTACAAAGCCTCTCTCCCAATGAGAGTTCAACCCTCTACCCTCTTGTACAATGAATATATATCCATATAGGTCCTTTCCAGCTCACCCATTCAAACTCCAACCCCTTTCCCAAAATAGAAACAACTACAAATAGAAAATGACACGTTTTAACTAATTTCTTGCTTTTAAGGAGGCAAAATTTTGAAAATTAGGATTCCAAATGCCACTTGTAATTCTCAAACCATAAAAGATGTGTAAAATATGAGAACGGTTTTTGTAGATAAAATCGTTATGAAGAAAAACCTCTCTCAGTTTCTTTAAATTCATCTCTAGTTGGCCGCAACAGGTGGCATAAAAACATGTCTCAAACAAGAAATCACAAAAACTGAAAACATAGGGCTCAAAGATTCTTTCGAATCTCCCAATCCATGACACCTATGTAAAAAATGAAAGAGTTTAATGTTCATGGGCCCATGCTTGACAATAACCTCCTTTAGATTTTGAAAATTCATCTTATTTCACCCGAAAATCCTTCTGGAAGTCAACTGGTAAAAAATGCCAGTTCAACAGTCTTAAAACAAAGTTTACGTAGTACATCCTGTAGCGCCACTTCTATGTATGATATATCTCTAACCATAGCAGATTTATAAAAAATGAGAGAGGTTTTTGTTATTTAGAATGTTATAAACAAAAACCTCCTCCAGTTTTCAAAAACACCTTCTCAATTGTTCACAATCCAAGCTTTAAATTAGTGACTCAAAACTGGCAGAATAACTCTGCACAATTCAACCTTTGCCAGAATTTCGGTAGCGCCTGCTGTGTGTCTACATGCAATTTGGTAGCGCCATAATAATTCAAAGATACTTTACTTCAATGTTGATATATTTGGTAGCATCCGACATAAAAATGGATTTGGTAGCAACCTATGGAATTTATAGTGCCATCATTACACTACTTAACAGATTTGGTAGCATTTTAGGTAGTAAAATGGAAGACCATGCTATATAGACAAATCCGCAGCACCATGGCGCTATAGAATGTATTTTCTCTTCTATATGATGAGACTAATCAAGAAACTTGAGTTGATAGGTTAGAAGCTTGTATATGCCTGTAGAGGTTATTTAAATGCTACTGCAAATTCCTGTGCTAACATAATCCATGAAGGAATCCCATGTGGGGTCGACCACAAATATTACAGATTCCTCTATGGCCCTTTGCTCAGAGTAAGTATCCCACCAGTCCTTAACATGGGGGATGACCTTGAGGAGTGCAAAAGTAATCTTTTCCCTGTCGAAAAAATTGTGGACCGAAAAATACCCTTTGAGCAGATTCAACCATTTATCTACAACATCCGCATCTATAAGTCCTTCAAATAATGGAATATCAAAATTTACTTGTACCTTGAAGGGGGTTGCATGGCCGCTTGATGAAGATCCATCTACTATGGTCAGCCACCAAAGGATCTATGCAAAGTTGTCCATCATTCTGTTCCTTTTCCACACAAGGGATTCCTCGAGCAACATTTTAAAAGGATCTCCTGCTCCATCATCTTTCTTCTTGTCCCCCATGGGTTGTTGTCGGGCTCTGTGTGGCCAATCTTGCAAAGGCTCGACTGGTTCGAGTCCCAACTTCTTGTACCCAGATTTTGTCGGGGACATGCACGAAGAAAAATAAATGAAGTTTAGACCGCTATGATACCACCAAATCAAAATTTATGAGCGAAATGAAAAGAATACCAGACTGGATACAATAATAAATAGATTTTGAGAGAAAAAACAGATATTCAGTGCACAATAAGTTCTATTGAATAAATAAAATAGGCTAAAACTATAGCATTGAAACAACTTGCTCGAATGGTGGTAGCTATTTATGAGAAGAGATGTGGCTGCTATGCGCATCCATCTGAGCATAATGATTACAATGAGGCTCCAGAGGCCTTTTTAACATTACTCATGAATGCCAAAACCCTAGACATCCAAAAACCTAACCCTAGGAGATGAAACACCAAAAGTTATGTGGGCCCCGATGGGTAAGTTGGTACCCCAACTTCCCAGGGTCATAGCTTTTGCATACGACCTTCGTTTTAGGCGCGTGATAGTCCGTTGGAAAGGTATTTTCAAGAACTACACATTATATCATCAAACTCCGACTTTGTCTATATTTTGACTATGTAAAGACAAAACAACATTATTTAGGACCCCAAAATGGCCCTAGAAGTACAAAAAGATGTACTGACATGAAAAAATCCAAAATAAGCTAGTTGGATTAGGTTGGCGACCACCAATCTACACCTGGAAGATGTGTAGGGCTTCAAACAACCCCGAAAGTTCAAAACCCATAATTAAAAAGAATTACAGAAGAACGTATGAACTAAAAACTATGAAGAAGAGCCAGTTGGAATAGGTGGGTGGCGACCAATATCTACCCGGATCAGTCCTCCCCCCTTAGGAAGCAATGGTCTCAATTGTGTTGACTGACCCCATCAAGTGAGGAAGCTTCTGCTGAATTTGGCCCTGGGTGAGCCACTTGCCTTGGTATAGAAGTTGCCCTGCCTTGACAACTCGATAAAGTTGGATCCTCTGCTGGCGAGTGCACTTGACCTGTGTGTCCACTATCTGATCAGTGGATGATTGTTCCATGCAGTCAGGGTTGAGCTCTGTTGGTGTCAATTGTTCTGTGATCTTTGAGGTGTACAATAATGGTAAAAAATATGGCCGAAGGAGGTCCACATTGAACACGGGGTGCAAGCCAAGGAAGGGTGGAGTGTTGAGCTCAAAATCATTGCTACCCACAACTGTGGTGATAGTGTAAGGCCCATAGCGAAGTGGGCGGAGATTCCGATGGGGCCCTATAAGGCACTCTTTATACAAATGTAACTAGATGTTGTCTCCCACCTGAAACTAGTGCGGTACCCGATGTTGATCATGGCGCTGCTTGTACTTAGCATTAGCTTTCTGCAAAATCTCATGGACCTATTGGCGGATGTGTTGAATCTGTGCTCAATGAATCTAGTTGCTTTATCGGCCTCAGATTGAAGAAGGGAAGATTATGCCTAAGTGGTTGCAAGAGGTAGTGCGACATCAATGGGACCCAAGGATTGGAAGCCGAGCCCCACCTGAAATGGGCTATGGTCGGTGGAGCTATGGAGAGCCATGTTGTAGCTGTGTTGAACATAGGGAATGCTCTCATCTCATGTACGCAAATTCTTAGAGTTGTACATGCGTAGGATGTGCATAATCATTCGATTGACGATCTTTGTCTCGCCATCAGTTTGGGGGTGGAAAGCAGTGGATTTAGTGAGCTTGGTGTCCCAACAATGACCAGAGATTTGACTAAAATGTGTTGAGGAAACTATTGTCCCGATTTGAGGTGATGGTCTGTGGTATCCCAGAATGGACCCACACTCGTTCAAAGAAGAGCTTGGTAGTATATGTCAATGTAATGCTCTTCTTGCAGGCTGTGATAATGGCCATCTTCAAAAACGACCAACCGCCACAAACACATAATCATTGTCGCGCTTGGTGGACGGAAGTCCAGACATGTAATCCATCGAGATGGATTCTCGAGGACTCTCTTGAGTAGGAAGAGGGGTGTATAAGCTTTGCTTCTTGATGGCTAGCTTGACAATGGCACATGCAATGCAAGATCTGATATAATTGTTGATGTCTTGTCAAAGTTTTGGCCAATCCTATAGAACGACCACAATTTTATCCATGCTGTCCTGCCATCCGACTGTAGTGAGCCTCCCAAATCACCTTTGTACGTTTGCTTGTGGGAACACAGAGGTGGCCCAGATGGCATAACAATTCATCCTAGATGTGAAAATCAATGACATTCGCTCCTGTACCCAAGAGGTGATAGGTACTGGTGAAGTGAGGGTCACACTGAGAAAGTTGCAACCACTTAGATGCCTTATGCCTAGAGGAATGGAGCACTGTGGTGAGTGCAGCAACGGGAGGGCGACTGAGGCAGTCAACGACACGATTTGTGCTCCATGTTTTATACTTGATATTGAGATGGAACTATTGTAGGTATGTGGACCACTTTTGATGGCGATCGTTCTACAACTTCCCCTATGTCTATATGAACTACATAGGCTTGTGATTAGTGTGGATGATTATCTTCTTTTCAAGAATGTAATGTTTCCATTGATGACATGTTGCACAATGGAATACATTTCTTTGTCATAGGTGGGGTATTTTCGGATAGCATATGAGAGTGACTCACTATGGTATGCTATTGGATGCCCATGCTGAGTGAGAATTGCGCCTATAACATAGTCGAAGGAATTAGTCTCAATCTTGAACGGTTGTTGTAGATCAGGTAAGGAGAGTATTGGAGCTGAGCACAAGCAATGCTTCAGATCATCAAATGCTTGTTGTTGTGCCTACCCCCATGTGAACTTTGCCTTGCCACTGCCCTTGGTTACTTGGTTGAGGGTCCATGCAATATGGGAGAATCCCAACACGAACCTTCAGTAGAAGTTGGCAAGTCCCAAGAAACTATGAATCTTGGTTAGTGTGGTCGGGGCTGGCCAGTCACGCATGACTTGGATGTTAGTTGGATCCACATGTACCCCATGATCATCAACAATGTAGCCCAAGTATTGAACCTTGTTCATGCCAAAGGAGCATTTTTCCAAGTTGGCATATAGCTTATGCTACCGCAGAGTGCCCAATATCTGTTGAATATGTTGCACGTGCTCCTCCGAAGTGCTGCAGAAGATGAGGATGTCATCTAAATATACCACCACAAAAGAGTTGGTGAAGGGTATCAATATATCATCCATCAACCTCATGAAATTTGTTGGTGAATTTGTTAAGCCAAAGGGCATGACCAACCATTCGAAGAGACCTTCTTTAGATTTGAAAGTTGTCTTCCATACATCAGTTGGTTCGATGGGAACCTGGTGGTAGTCAAACTTTAGGTCAATCTTGTTGAAGAATTCCCCCCCCCCCCTTGAGTTAGGTATCAGTTGATGACTGTGATTTTGTTGAATGCTCTGTAATGAATGCAGAGCCGCCAGGTTGTGTATTTCTTCTGTACCAACACAATCAGGCTTCCTCAAGGGGAGGAGTTGGGTCAGATGTGCCCCTTTTGAAGCAACTCTTGGATCTCGCACTTGATTTTGTCTTTTTCCATTAGTGAGTGACGATAGAATGGTCCATTAGGCAGTGGTGCACCAGGGGTTAGATCAATTGGATGCTTGACTTGGAAATGCGTCGGTACCCCGGTGGGTGAGGAGAAGATGTATGTACTCTTCCACGATCATGTCCACTTGCTTTTGCTGCAAAGAGAAGCTCTGTGTAGAGGTCACAAATGTGGCGACAACCTTCTACTTACTGTGAGCACAGATCATAAAGAAGATGAACTTCCTAGTTTGTGAAATGACCTCACTGTTTTGCATAGCAGAGATTAAAGAAATAGTGGTAGGCGGGGCTACCTCTGGTATCCTTTACTATTGACCACACAAATTAATAATAACACTGCGGGGTCTAGAATCATACATAGCATGTCACTCTCACAAATATGGTTGGCCTAAAACAACATCACAAACTTCAAGGGGAGCAATATCACACAATACCTCGTCTTTGAAGGGCTTGATGTTGTAGGGCAGATGACACTGTTGGCTGACGCGAAGATCTCGTTCTTGGAAAAACCAGTCGATGGTGTAGGGTTGTAAGTGTGGTGGCATCGACACGTCCAGATGCTTGATGACCTCTACTGAAATCAAGTTCTTCTGACTGCCTCTATCGACAATGAAATGCAGCGGAGTCCCCTTTACCCATATATGTGAGTGAAAGAGGTGTTCCCCTTACTTTGGTTCTTCTGGTTCACTTGGTTGGACTTTGGTGGTAGCGACAGTGGCACTGGGTTCAACATCGATGATCCACTTCCCACTTTCTAGATTTGATTGGAAGTTAGAATCTGCCTCTTACTCGGAAGCTTTCAGCTCCACCACCAATGACTTCTTGGAGCGACATTCTTCGATGTTGTGCCATGGGATTTTGTGGTATTCACACCATTTTCCAGTGTCCTTCTTCGACTTTTCATTACCCTTCTTGGGTTGCAACTTGGACTGGTTTTCATGAGAGTGACCATTTTTGTTGTCCCTTGTATTGTGGGTTGGGGCTGCCTTTGCCCTGCTTCGGCTGTGAGGAGTTTGCAGACCCAAACTCTCGCCTCTTCTGCTTAAATGTCTTCTTGATCTTGACAACATATCTATAAGATGCACGTAATGATGTGATGTCCAAAAACTCCATTTATGTTTCAATGTATCTATGTAGACAGTAGTAGTATTTGTGCACCTGATGCCATTCAGAGTCTATGGAAAATATTGGTGAAATCTGGTACTGTCTCATCCCTTTCCCGACGCAGCGTTGTCCATCTTGTGTATTGGTCCTCGTAGCTTCCAACAAGGTAGTATTTTTATTTAATGGAATCCCTGAAGGAATCCCATATGGGGGTGACCACAAATATTGCAGATTCCTCTATTTCCCTTTGCTAAGAGTAAGTATCCCACTTGTCCTTAACATGGGGGATGACCTTGAGGAGTGCAAAAGTAATATTTTCCCTGTCGAAAAAATTGTGGTATGAAAATTACACTTCAAGTAGATTCAACTATTTATCTACACCATCCGCATCTATTTGTCATTCAAATAATGGAATATCAAAATTTACTTGTACCTTGAAGGGGGGGTTGCATGGTCACTTGATGAAGATGTGTCTCCTGTGGGAAGCCACCGAATGATTTGTGCAAAGTAGTCCATCATTTCTTTCATTTTTCGCGCAAGGGATTCCCCGAGCAACATTTTAAAAGGATCTTCTGCTCCATCATCTTTCTTCTCATCCCCCATGGGTTGTTGTCGGGCTCTGTGTGGCTGATCTTGCAAAGGATTGACTAGTTCGAGTCCCAACTTCTTGTACCCAAATCTTGTCGGGGACATGCACCAAGAAAAATAAATGAAGAGCAAACTGCTCTAATACCACTAATATGGATTTATAAGTGGAACGAAAAGAATTACAGACTAAATACAATAACAAAGAGATACTGAGAGCAACAACAGATATTCAGTGAACAATAACTTCTATTGAATAAATAAAATAGGCTGAAACTGTAAAACTGCAGAACTGAAACAACTTGCTTGAATGGTGGTAGCTATCTCTAAGAAGAGATGTCGCTGCTACACGCATATGTCTGAGAAGAATGATCACAATGAGGCTTCAGAGGCCTTTTTAACATTACTCATGAATGCCAAAACCCTAGACATCCAAAAACCTAACCCTAGGAGATGAAACACCAAAAGTTATGTGGGCCCCGATGGGTAAGTTGGTACCTCAACTTCCCGGGGTCGTAGCTTTTCCATACGACCTCCGTTTTAGGCGCGTGATAGCTCATTGGAAAGGTCTTTTCGAGAACTACACATTATGCCATAAAACTCTAACTCTGTCTATAGTATGAATGTGGCAAGACAAAAAAACATTGTTTAGGACCCCAAAACGACCCTAGAAGTACAAAAAGATGTACTGACATGAAAACATCCAAAATAATCCAGTTGGATTAGGTGGGCGGCCACCAATCTCCACCTAGAAGCTATGTAGGGCTTCAGAAAACCACGAAAGTGTAGAACCCACAATTACAAAGAATAACATAAGAATATGTCAAACTAAAAACTATGAAGATGAGCTAGGTTGAATAGGTGGGTGGCCACCAATATCCACCTGGATCAGTCCTCCCCCCTTAGGAAGCAATGGTATCCATTGTGTTGAGTGCCCCCATCAGGTGAGGAAACTTCTGTTGAATTTGGCCCTGGGCGAGCCACTTGCCTTGGTGTAGGAGCTGCCCTGCCTTGACAACTCGATAAAGATGGATCCTCTATTGGTGAGTGCCCTTGACCTGTGTATCCACTATCTGATTAGTGGATGCTTGTTCCATGCAGTCAGGGTTGAGATATGTTGGTGTAAACTGTTCTACGAACTCTGAGGTGTCCAATAATGGTGGAAAATATGGCCAAAGGAGATCCACATTGAACACGGGGTGCAAGCCAAGGAAGGGTGGAGTGTTGAGCTCAAAAACATTGCTACCCACATCCTTGGTGAAAGTGTAAGGCTCATAGCGAAGTGGACGAAGCTTCCGATGGGGCCATGTAAGGCACTCTTTTTGCAAATGTAACCAGACGTTGTCTCCCACCTGAAACTGGTGCAATACCTGGTGTTGATCATGGCGTTACTTGTACTTAACATTGGCTTTCTAGGAAATCTCATGGACCTGTTGGCGGATGTACTGAATCTGCTCAATGAATCTAGTGGCTTTGACGGCCTCAGATTGAACATGGGAATATTTTTCTTGTGTGGTTGCAAGAGGTAGTGCGACATGAATGAGACCCAAGGGTCGAAAGCCCAGTCCCACCTGAAATGGGCTATGGCCGGTGGAGCTATGGAGAGTCTTTTTGTAGTTGTGCTAAACATAGGGAATACTCTCATCCCATGTATGCGAATGTTTATAGTTGTACATGCGTAGGATGTGCAGAATCATCTGATTGAAGACCTTTGTCTAGCCATTGGTTTGGGGGTGGAAAGCAATGGATTTAGTGAGCTTGGTCTCCAACAGTGACCAGAGACTCGACCAAAATGTGTTGAGGAACCTGTTGTCCTGATCTAAGGTGATGATCTGTGGTATCCCAAAATGTACCCACACCCATTCAAAGAAGAGCTTGACAATATCTGTCGATGTAATGCTCTTCTTGCAAGTTGTGATAATGGCCATCTTCGAAAACTGATCAACCACCATAAATACATAATCATTGTCATTCTTAGTGGACATAAGGCCAGACATGTAATCCATCGAGATGGATTCCCAAGGCTTCTCGGGAGTAGGAAGAGGGGTGTATAAGCCTTGCTTTTTGATGGCTGGCTTGGCAATGGCACATGTAGTGCAAGATATGATATATTTGGCGACGTCATGTCAAAGTTTTGGATAATAAAAATGTTTTGGTAGAACGACCACAATTTTCTCCATGCCAAAATGTCCCGCCATCTGACTATAGTGAGCCTCCCAAATCATCTTTCACGCTTGCTTCTGGGATCATAGAGGTGGCCTAGATGGCATAACAATCCATCCTGGATGTGAAAATCGGTGACATTCGCTCCTGTACCTAAGAGCTGATAGGTGGTGGCGAAGTCAGGGTCACGCTGATAAAGTTGGGGCCACTCATATGCCTCATGCCCACAAGAATGGAGTACTATGGCGAGTGCAGCAACGAGAGGGCGACTGAGGCAATCAACGACATGATTTGTGCTGCATGTTTTATACTTGATGTTTAGATGGAGCTGTTGTAGGTATGTGGACCACTTTTGATGGTAGACGTTCTGCAAATTCCCCTGTGTGTGTATGAACTAGAGAGGCTTGTGATCAGTGTGGATGATTGTCTCCTTTCCTAGAATGTAATGTTTCCGTTGATGATAGACCTGCACAATGGAATACATTTGTTTGTCATACTCGCTATGATATGCTACTGGATGACCATGCTGAGTGAGAACTTTGTCTACAACATAGTCAGAGGCATAAGTCTCAATCTTGAACAATTGTTGCAGATCAAGTAAGGAGAGTACTGGAGCTAAGCACAAGCGATGCTCCAGATAATCAAATGCTTGTTGTTGTGCCTGCCCCCATATGGACTTTGCCTTGCCACCGCCCTTGTTTACTTGGCTGAGGGCCCATGCAATATGGGATAATCCCAACACAAAACTTTGATAGAAGTTGGCAAGTCCCAAGAAGCTTCGAAGCTCAGTTAGTTTGGTCGGGGCTGGCCAGACATGAATGACTTGGATCTTAGTTGAATCCACATGTACCCCATGCTCATCAACAATGTAGGCCAATTATTGGACCTTGTTCATTCCAAAGGATCATTTTTCCAAGTTGGAATATAGTTTGTGTTGTCGTAGAGTTCCCAAAACCTGTTGAATATGTTGCATGTGCTCCTCCCAAGTGATGTTTAAGATGAGGATGTCATCCAAATATACCACCACAAAAGAGTTAGTGAAGGGTCTCAATACATCATCCATCAACCTCATGAAAGTTGTTGGTGCATTTGTTAAGCCAAAGGGCATGACCAGTCATTCAAAGAGACCTTCTTTAGATTTGAACGTTGTCTTCCATACATTAGTCGGTTTGATGGGAACCTAGTGGTAGCCAGACTTTAGGTCAATCTTGTTGAAGAACTTTTCCCCCTTTAGTTGGTTAAGAAGGTCGTTTATTTGGGGAATTATGTATCGATTCCTGACTGTGATTTTGTTTAATGCTCTGTAATGAATGCAGAGCTGCCAGGTCTCATCTTTCTTCTGCACCAGCACAATCGGGCTTCCACAAGGAGAGGAGTTGGGTTGGATGTGCTCCTTTTGAAGAAGCTCTTGGATCTCATGCTTGATTTCGTCATTTTCCATCAACGAGCGACTATAGACTAGTCTATTAGGCAGCGGTGCACCGGGGGTTAGATCAATTGGATGCTTGACTTGACAGTGCATCGATACCCCAGTGGGTGAGGAGAAGATGTTTTTGTACTCTTCCACGATCCCGTCCACTTGCTTCTCCTGCAAAGAGAGGCTATGTGTAGAGGTCACAGATGTTGCAAAAACCTTCTGCCTACTATGAGCATAGATAACAAAGAAGACAAACTTCCCAGTCTGTGAAATGACCTTACTACATTTCTTAGCAGAGATTAAAGAAATAGTGGGAGGCGACACTACCTCTGCTATCCTATACAATTGTCTACAGAAAGTAATAATAACACTATGGGGTCTAGACTCGTACATAACATGTCACTTCCACAAATATGGCTGGTCTAAAAGAACATCACAAACTTCAAGGGTAGAAATATCACACAATACCTTGTCTTTGTAGGGCTTGGTGATGTAGGGTAGACGACATTGTTGGCTGACGTGAAGATCTCGTCCTTGGTGAAGCCAACCGATGGTGTAGGGATGCAGGTGTGTTTTCATTGACATGTCTAGCCTCTTGGTGACCTCTGCTGAAATCAAGTTCTTTTGACTGCCACTATCGACAACGAAATTCACCGGAGTCCCCTTTACCCACATCTGTGAGTGAAAGAGGCGTTCCCCTTCCTCTGGTTCTTTTGGTTCACTTGGTTGGACTTTGGTGGTAGAGATAGTGGCACTGGGTTCGACATCGATGATCCGTTTCCCACTTTCTAGATTTGATTCAGAGTTAGAATCTGCCTCTGACTCATAAGATTTCAGCTCGACTACCGATGACTACTTGGAGCAACATTTTTAGGTGTTGTGCCAAGGGTTTTTATGGTATTCACACCATTTTCACATGTTCTTCTTTGAATTCTCATTACCCTTATTGGGTTGCGACTTGGATTGGTTATCCTGAGAGCAACCATATTTGCTCTGTCCCTTGCTTTGTGGGTTGGGGCTGCCTTTCCTCTGCTTCAACTGTGAGGAGTTTGCAGATTGAAAATCTTGCCTCTTGTTCTTAAATTTATGCTCGATCTTGACAACATATCTATAAGCCACACCTAATGATGCGATTTCCAAAAACTCCATTTATGTTTGAATGTATCTATGTAGACAACCACGGTATTTGAGCACCATATGTTGTTCAGAGTCTTTGATACCCAATTTGGTGTATAGGGTATGGAAAATATTAGTGAAATCTAGTATTGTCTGGTCCCTTTCCTGACGCAGCGTGGTCCATTTTGTGAACTGGTCCTCGTAGCTTCCAACAAGGTAGTATTGTTCTTCAATTTAATCCTTGAAGGAATCCCATGTGGGGGAGACCGCAAATATTGTAGATTCCTCTATGACTCTTTGCTTAGAGTAAGTATCCCACCAGTCCTTAACATGGAGGATGACCTTGAGGAGTGAAAAAGTAATCTTTTCCCCGTCGGAAAAATTGTGGAGCGAAAAATACCCTTCAAGTAGATTTATCCATTTATATACAACATCCGCATCTATCAGTCCTTCAAATAATGGAATATCAAAATTTACTTGTACCTTGAAGGGGGTTGCATGGCCGCTTGATGAAGATGCGTCTCCTATGGACAGCCACCGAAGGATCTGTGCAAAGTTGTCCATAATTTCATTCATTTGTCGCGCAAGGGCTTCCTCGAGCAACATTTTAATAAGATCTCCTGCTCCATCATATTTCTGCTCGTCCCACATGGGTTGTTGTTGGGATCTGCGTGGCCGATCTTGCCAAAGCTCGATTGGTTCGAGTCCCAACTTTTTGTACCCAGATCTTGTCGGGGACATGCACGAAGAAAAATAAATGAAGAACATACCGCTCTGATACCACTAATCCAGATTTATGAGCGGAATGAAAAGAATAATAGACATAATACAATAATAAATAGATTCTGAGAGAAAAAATAGATATCCAGTGAACAATAACTTCTATTGAATAAATAAAATAAGTTGAAACTGTAAAATTGCAGAACTGAAACAACTTGCTCGAATGGTGGTAGCTATTTTTGAGAAGAGATGTGGATGCTACACGCATTCGCCTGAGCATGATGATTACAATGAGGCTCCAGAGGCCTTTTTAACATTACTCATGAATGCCAAAACCCTAGACATCCAAAAACCTAACCCTAGGAGATGAAACGTCAAAAGTTATGTGGGCCCAGATGGGTAAGTTGGTACCTCAACTTCTCGGGGTCATAACGTTTGCATACGACCTCCGTTTTAGGTGCGTGATAGCCCATTGGAAAGGTCTTTTCAATAACTACACATTATGTTTTCAAAATATTACTTTGTCTACAATTTGACTGTGGCAAGCCAAGAAAACATTGTTTAGGTCTCCAAAACGGCCCTAGAAGTACAAAAAGATGTACTAACATGAAAACATCCAAAATAAGCCAATTGGATTAGGTGGGCGGCCACCAATCTCCACCTGGAAGTTTTGTAGGGCTTCAGACAGGCCAAAAAGTGTAGAAGCCACAATTACAAATAATTACAGAAGAATGTGTTAAACTAAAAACTATCAAGAGGAGCTAGTTGGAATAGGTGGGTGGCCACCAATATCCACCTGGATCAGCCCTGATGTCATAATATTTCACTCTTGAATATCAAAACTCTCCTCTTCCCATAAATGAATCAATAAGAGGCCTGTTGGCTTAATCAATTTTCCAACCAGCTTGTCACTTCAAGTCTAAATCACCCCAGTTCAAAGTGGCATCTTCAACTCTCTCCACCAGATTTCTCTCTCAATCCTCTCATGTTCTCTATTTTGATGGCCCCTCGAAATGAATCCTCGGGATGGTAGGAGCGAGAGGATCCCTCTTCGACCCTAGAGGAGAAATTGAACTCACCTATTATTGGAGTCTTGGACAAGCTACTAACAACCAAGTGGAGGCATATGCCTTACTCCAAAGTTTGCGGTTGGTCGATGCCCGAAACATTCAAAGGCTTATCATCCTCAGAGACTCCAAGAACACCATCAAACACCTTCAACTCGAATCCCTCCCTAAGGATGTGAAGCTCTATTGCATATTCCAAAGAATTAAATCAAAGATACGTAATGGCATACAAGTTGATTTCCACCACACATTTCGACAAAATAACTTCATAGTCAATAAGAAACCAACTTAGAAACAAAAGAGATGGGGGTCCTATATGTCAATGGATGTCACTGATACCAGCAACATAACCAATGTTGTAATATTCTAGATTACACACATTCAAGGAAGAGACTACATTGCAACAAACACATTAATCACACACACGAGACTCAAGAATTATACGTGGGAAGGTTAACCAATTGAATGTCTATTCCATATTCATGAGTATTTGTACAATATAGAGGTGGTTGGAGTGGTTATAACCACTCCAACTAATCCATTTGTTAAGTATAGTTACCCTCTATTATATACATTTACTTGGTTTATCTCCTTTATTGCCTATATTTATATATTACTTCCAATGTATGATGACAAGGGCCTAAGAAGCCCCTACAACACCACCTGATTTTCATGCTAATTTTTCTTTATCTATTACTGATGATGATCACAAAAATGTCAAGTAAGCAATGAATTCATAGGATAGTAAACTCTGGAAGAAGGCCATGGTTGAAGAGATGGATGCCCTAGATAAGAATGAGTCAAGGGATCTATTTGAGTTTCCAATTGAAAAAAATTCTATTGGAAACAAATGGGTGTTTAAGAAGAATTTGAATGCAGAAGGAAAAGTGGAGAAATACAAAGCTCGATTAGTAGAAAAAGGTTATTCCCAGGTAGAGGGAATTGAATTTGGTGAAATTTTTTCTCATGTTGCCAAGTTAAATTCTATCAGATTTATTTTATCTGTTGTTCTTTCTTCTTATTTTGAAGTAGAACATATGGATGTGAAGACAACATTCCTACATGGGGATCTGGAAGAAGAAATCTACATCAAGTGGACATAAGGATTTGTAATCAAGGGAAAGAAAGAGTTGGTCTGTAAGCCAAAGAAGTCACTATATGGTCTGAATCAATCACCTAGGATGCAGTAATCACTTCATTTATGTAATGTTGTATGTCAATGACATGTTCTTGGTAGGAAATAACATGGATGTTTTCAAGGAGATGAAATTGAAGCTATCCTTCAAATCTAACATGAAGGATCTTGGTGTTGCTAACTTCATTCTGAAAATGGATATTAAAAGAGTCTGTGTAGGACAATATTGCAGAGGTTTAAATTGCAAGAAAGTAAATCGGTCAAGGTTTCTATTCATATAGGTGTAAAGTTATCTACGGATCAGTGTACCAAGACACATGAAGAGGAAGAGGACATGTCCCATGTTTTGTATGCTAGTGTGGTTGGAAGTTTAATGTATGCAATGGTTTGTACTAGACCAGACATTGCACATGCAGTGGGCGTTTTGAGTAGGTATATGTCAAAACCAGGGAAGGATCATTTGAGCAGGTATATGTCAAACCTATGGAAGGAGAATTGGAAAACAGTAAAAAGGATTTTTAGGTATTTGTGGGACACTTATAGTTATGTATTATGCTACCAAGGAAGACCAATATTGGATAAAGTGTTGGGCATACATGGGTATGTTTATGCAGACTGGGTTGTAGATATGGATCACAAAAGATCTACAAGTGGGTATGTTTTTAACCTATTTGGAGGAGCAATCATTTGGATGAGAAAAAGACAGGTTGTAGTGGCACTCTCAACTACAAAATTTGAATACATGGTAGCCACTCATGCATGTAAGGAAGCAATATGGTTACAAAGATTGTGTTTAGGTATTGGGTTGGTACAACAAGCAGTAAGATTAGATTGTGATTATCAGAGGGAAATATTATTAGCAAAGAACCCAACTTATCATTCAAAGACAAAGCATATTGATGTTCAGTATCACTTTGTGAGAGACATGGTTGAAGACAAAAAGGTGTTGTTGGATAAGGTTGTCACTTTGAAGAATGTTGCAGATTCATTGAAAAAGTATGTGAGCACCGAGAAGTTCTCTTGGTGCATAGAAACAATGCGCATCGCTACCCTGGATTATTGACTATGTAATATTGTGACCCCCTATATGTTATGTAACCTTGTAACCTTGTAACCCCCTATATTAAAATAAAACAAGTGGGAGAATTTTGTATGTGTGTTATATTATTTGTATGCAGTTGGGGCATCATATTTGACGAAAACATCTAACAATCCCATCACATGTAGGTGCACACATGCGTCGAGTGCTAAATAGGGGTGTCTTAGGGTGTCTAGGATTTTTCCCCTGACCTTAGGCAAAGCCTTCAGCTCTGGGCGACTTTTGCTATTTTAACATTTTTCGTTATTTTTAGCGGTTTTCTAAATTAATTCGATATTAAGGGATTAGGGTTTTGGTAGCTACAAAATAACTAAAATATTGTATATGTTGTATTGTGAATGGTGAAATTAATACAATGATGAGTTGAGATGTGCGACACCAATGAAGGCTGGTTTTCTCCTGGTTAAGGGTTTCCAGTGTAAATATCTATGTACTATGTGTATGAGCCATTGATTAATTTCTATTTTTCTTAAGAATTTGTATGCATTGCTTTAATTCATAGGTTTAAAACTCACACCAACCTCATCATATAGGTCCCACTTGACTTTGACCTACTTTAGGGTACAATTATGGAACTTGGTAATTTTGTTGTCTGACACTCATATTGGCTTGGTTTGTACAACAGCTAGGTCATATACCTACAAAATATAACAATTGAAAATGTGTGAAGCATATTGCACATATTATTTCAATTTTATTTTATGAAAAATGTCACGAACTTTGTTTAAAAATGGAGATAGGGAAAGTTTATAAGCCACGAGATTGATTTGATTAATTATCTCAAAAGGACCATATAACCTGGAATTGAATTTACTCTATCACTTTCAATAATTTATTGGAAATTTATGTAGTCTAATCCAATAATACTTTATCTCCCACTTGATACTCCCTTCAAGCCCTCCACAAGTTTGCATAAGTATTATTGATTGTCTCTTTCAATCTATGTCTAATAAGTGTCGCTTGTTTGTCCATTCATCATACTTGAACTTATTACCACTGTCTCCGATAAATTATCTCATTTGAGTGTTATCTAACACTTCTACATAGAACCAAAAAATGGGGTTGTCCTAAGCAATTATCGATTATTTTTGTTTTAAGCAAATTCCACCAAAGGCAAGTAGTCTTCTCACTTTTATTATTAATACATAATATACATTCCTAGCATATCTTTTGATACTCCATTTACTTACTTTGCTTCACCATTGGTTTGTGGATGGTATATTAAGGTAAAACTCAATTGTTCTCAAATATTTATTGAAACTTGTCCAAAATCTTGAAGGGTACATGAAATCTCTAAGAAATTATCATTTCAGGCACCCCAAGTAAATTCACAATATTTCTCAAAAAATATTCAGCTATACATCATGTTGTCTTTGTTGGGAAAAAATGTGCTACCTTGCCAATTTATCCAACACTACCATCATGGATTCATGTTTGAATCTAGTCATAGGAAATCAAATGATAGATTCCATCAATACCATTTCCCACATCCTTTTTAGAGTGTTCGAAGGGACTACCCTAGTGTATGTTTGTGATCTACCTCAACTTTTTGATATTCCAAACAATGTGATTCAAAATATTCTCTCATTTTTCATCCCTAGCCAATAAAACAACTTTGTAAGGTTCATTGTCATGTTTTTTACACCAATATGTGTCAAATATGATATTGCATGACCCTTTGCTAGTGTTTTTTCCTCAATTTTTCAATAAGAGGCACATATATTCTACCATAAATCTAAGTAATCCATCCTTGTCAAAAGTAGATCTTGTAATTTTGTCATTATCCAAGTCTATCTGGTTCAAAATTCTTACTTCCTTATACCATGTGTCTAATTGTGGATGCTACAAAATATTTTTTCTCAAATCCATATGATTTATACTCATGGCTCAAAAATTTCATTGAGTAATCAAGGGATATTCCACATTGTTCTCTTTCCCCTTTAAATACACTATTCTAAAGTCATACTCACTCAAAAATTCCCCACGCTGCCTCTACATGGAATTGAAGTTGGGATGGTATTTTAGAGTTGTGCCATTTTATTTCTCCTCTTCTAAGTCTTTCAACTTTGAAATATGCAACTTGCATCCTTTCCTACTTAGACCATGCTTTAGTTAGATTGTATTAATTTCCTTGAAAGGGATCATTTCACTAATCCTTGTAAAACTTTTGACCTCCCAAGACCATCTACACATGTTACCCTATTGTTCTTACAATCCACTAAGATAGGGCACATTTCCAACAAAACCATATTGATTGCCACATTATGTACCCAAGGGGATAACATTCAAACTTCATTCAATTGAGACACTACATATTTCCAACTAGTATTCTTTAATTACATCTATTGTTTTCTCAATTCTTGAAGCTAAATCTACCTTCCAAATGTTCTTTATTTTAATTTTAGGTAAACTACAATTTTCCACCACTCTAGGTGCTTGATTATAGCTCCAACATATATAAGTATGTTGATAAGGGTATCAAAATATTATATTATATTTCATGATGGAGCCTTGATGTTTGACTCTTCTATTGTTTATTATTGCATATATCTTGTGAGGTGCTTTAGCTACATCCAAAGTGGTAGTTGAGTTTCATAGTGGGCACTATTTAGCATAATATTATTCTCTACATATAAAACACCCTCCAAGTGGTCCTCTTCTTTGTGTTCGTAGTGGAACTCTTTATTATTGTGGGTCACCTTGTAATATTTGTTTTTTGCTGTTTTCATCCATGTGTGTTCCTTTATTGCTCAAAACAATATGATTAATGTCTTTGACCTTGATTACCATTCCTTCCATGTTTGTGTTGCAAATCGTTTGTGACTCTAGTCTATTTGTTTCTTGTTGGGAATTCCTTTAAACTCTTCTCTTTTGATTGGTTTTGAGCCTTTGTTTATGACTCCTTTTTGTATCTGTAATTTTTTTATAATCCTTTCTCAATCCCTCTATTTCATTTTCTCTTTCTTTGTTATAATGATCTTTTCTTACTGCCTCATATAATGTATGTGGTTCTAGTACTCAAAGTCAACCCATGAAATGTAGGGTTAGTCCATTTATAAACTTGTTGACCTTTAGTTGCTCATTTCACATGTAATCCACATACTTAATAAGTTTCATAAATATGTTCTCTTATTTTGTTATTGACATTGATATTGTCTAAAGTTGTGAAACTTACTTATCTTTTGATTCAAGTAATATCTAGACAAGCATATATCCTTGATGCATTATTTGATTTTTCTCCATGTGATGGGTTTCAAGTCAAGCTACTTGAATATCATCTAATGATATCACCATAAGGTTATATTTTTTCACTACAAGGAGAACACTTTCTTATGAAGGTTTTTACGAAACCTCTTTGAAAAATTCTTCCTGTAGTTGTTTATAGCAGATGTGGTTAGCAGAGGCGGGAAATTGAAGGTTTTTGTAGAGGTTTTTTTTCGTTGTGCCTTTATGGTACATACACACTGGTGTGCACCTAAAATATACCACACCGATGCTTAAATGTTCAAACACATTGTCATTGTTCGTAGCGAAGGTTGTTGGAGGAGGTAGGTGGTTAGAGGTTTTTGCTGAGTTTTTTTTGTCAATGTGCATTTAAGGTATATACACACCGATGGGTACATTAACAATAACACATTAGTGCATCACTATTCAAAAGCACCGATATACTTAATAATAAAAAATACACACACTGAATAAAATTATGCACATAACAGTGTTGTTGAACATTACGCATTGGTGCACCTAACAAATTTTCATTGTTACAGTGCATCCTGTGCTTCCAAACTTTCAAGAAATCATCGATGCTCACCTTCCTTCCTAAGACGCCATCATTGTTTTTGGTGCTCTATACCGACTTGGATAGCTCCATTGGTAGATTCCACGCGTTTCCAAATTTTAGAAATTACCATGAATTTTCATTTCCTCTAAGCAGTGCAACCATGCCTCCTTGGGACATAAGAGGTCAGGTAAATTATTTATTACCTTCCTATTTGTATTTTCATCTAATCAAAATTTTAATTTATCTTTAAATTTGCCATTTTTTCCAATTTTTTTTTCCAATTTTGCGTAGTGCCCCTGGACGCTTCGACTTGCCTCGAAGCGATGCGTACTATTTTAAATTCATAGTGAGCACCACACCTAGTGCATCTCATATATATGTATGCACCGGTACCATTCAACCAAGAGCACCACGATAAATTATAAAAACAAAGCAGTGCATCCTTCGAAACACCCTATAACCGATGCACAATTGGATTCGACCCGCACTGGTACATTTCACTTCATTAACTGCACCGCTAACTCAACAATATATAAAATTTAACGTAGCTGTGCACCCATTTTAACCAACTGCACCAGGGCATACACGAAACATAAAGCACCAGCGCATCAATGTTCAAAAGCACTGCCATACTTTATAATAAAAGATACATGCACTGAATAAATCACACAGGTGTTGTTGAACATTACACACCGGTGTGCCTCGCTGTCGTTAGGCGCACCGTCATACGGTAAACAAAAAAAATTTACTAAACCGATTTTGATTTTAAAAGTGCATATCTTGCTTCCAAACTCTCAAGCAAGCACCGATGCTCACTATCCTTCCTAAGACGCCCTATTTCTAGTTCTCTACACTGACATGAATAGCTCCATTGGCAGATTTCACACATTTCTAATTTTTGGAAATTACCAGGAATTTAATTTATTATCAACGATGAAACCATGCCTCCTCGGGACAAAAGAGGCCAAATAAATTGTTTATTACCTTCCAATTTTCATTTTCATCCAATCAAAATTTGAATTTAGCTTGAAATTTGGCATTTTTTTCAAAAACAAATTCCAATTTCGCGTAGTATGCCTGAACACTTTGACTTGCCTTGACACGATGTGTACTGTGTTGAATTTACAGTGAGCAATACCACTGGTGCGTCTCATATATATGTATGCATAGATGTTGTTCAAGAAAAAGCATCGTGATAAATTATAGAAACAAAGCAGTGCGTCATTCAGAACGCCCCACAATCGACGCACACTTGGCTTCTACCCGCACCGGTGCACTTCACTTAACTAACGACACCACTAACTTAATAAGTTATAAAATTCAATGTAGCAGTGCAACCATTTTAATCCAATGCACTGGTACTATATATAAAAACACATCGGGACATATATTTCCCAGCTTGGCATAGCGGGACGTCTCATTGGACACCTCGTTCCCAGTGCTCTATCCTTTACAACGCATCGTGGAAAAAAATGTCGGTGCTCCATTAGCACAGTGGTACCAGTGCGTTAATAGTAACACATCGCATCGATTCAGCTGCGATAATGAAGTTTAACTTAGTGATGCCCATCAGTCCAATAAATGCATCAGTGTTATAAAGACAATGGCATTGAGCTAAATTTGTAATAACCAATTAGAGAGGTGCGACTTGGTAGGTGCACTGTTGCAATTTGTGGCGGTCTGTCGATAGTCATGGTGTACCAGTGCATAAATTTTAAAAATATGCACGACAAAATGTTTTGAAAAATAAATAGCGTGGTTCATATTCTGTAAGGCCCCGTTAGCAATGTGTTAGTAATACAATGCATTGGTAGACAACTGTCAGTGCTCTTGTACACCTAGTGCACCGATGCTTATGGTTTCACAAAGGGAACTGTGAATTTGCATGCCATAAATTTTAGCATTGTAGTGTGTCTTTGTTAACTAAATGAACCGATGTTGTTAAAAGAACCGAACCAATGCAATTAAAAGCATTGAACTGACGTGGTTGAAAGCATTGAACTGGTGCAGAGCGCCCTATGGGACGCACCGTTGGGCAGTGTTGTTGTCTCAAGATAGTGCATCGACGTCGAGGCGTATGTGTTGTTTGCGGTGCACTAGTTGCTTTTTAATATTTTTTTGCAATATTTATATATATATATTTTGGATTTTTTAAATACATGTCATTTATATATGTATTTGTTTTATAGTTTCAATTTATTTTATCTATGTGTGTGCGTGTTTGCGCGCACGCCTAACAATATTTGTATGTGAATCAAAGACGATGATGACTAGAGGAGGAGGAGGAGGAACGACAACATGTTGAGATGCACACATTTGTGCATGAGTGGGAGGCAAGGGAGAGGGAGAGGAAGAGGAAGTTGTTCCCTCGCCCTCTTTCATAGTCGATAGAAGACCTTTTGATGGATATTGGCCTTCTGAATTTTTATCAGGAGGGCACATACCTTAGGGGGAACTCTTTATTGTTACAATGATTGATCTGTCACTGGGATCATGTGAGACAAGGGTTCAGGGTCGGTCCCTATATGTGGTATCATCCCATGGAGGAGGATGTCTATTTCATCATTGGGTTGTCTAGGAGGGGGGAGTATTTTCCCCATTTCTTTGCGCTACCACCCAGTGTTGCAAGAGAGACCCAACTAGAATATGTGCAAAGATATGTCAGTCCACATGTTCATTCAGCTTTGGAGTACCAAGTTCATGGTGTTCAGTTGTGGATAGCTTCATTTCAGAGACAAGACATTAGGTGCTTGTGTCTTATTCTCTCGACACTATACAATGTAGCTCCGATGGACATTTCATTAGTCGCTCTATGTTGTATTATGTAGATAGTTTACTGCAGAGGCCTCGATTGATTAGGTGGGCATATTTTTTTTTGAGACAATTTTGTCGTGCATTAGATCACCATCGCATTGTTTTTTCTGGAACAAGATTCTTCCCATTTGCGTTAGAGTTGTATACACTATTTTTTGAGAGGGCTCATGCCACTAATCCAGAAGTACCCCACTTTCTGGCTAGGCCTATGTTTGATGTGTATATGCACATGTGGGGGCATTTGATTCCCAAGAGAGGTCAATATGAGTTTCCCATTACTACGATGGGTAGGGCGGTATTTGATTTATTGTCTAGTGAGGACAATATTATCCTCAAAATTGTAGAGTACCTGTACACGAGGATGGATTAGAGAGCATGTCCAAACATCTAATTTACAACAGAGGAGAGAGGTGATATTATTGTTATGTTTTGATCAATCTATTTGCATATTTTTATGTCTTATTTAATGCACATGTGATTTATTGTAACATTTTGTTTCAATTATCTTATTATTATTATCTATTATTTTGCAGATATTGGCACATATGTTGGGGATGCACCTCCCTAACATGAGGATGAGATGATGGAGGAGGAAAAGGACCAACCTCCAGTAGTACAGATAACCCTCATGCCTCACAAGCTAGATTAGAGATCCATTAGAGACATATTACAAGTAGAGGATCTCTCTACTATATGGAGGCATTTTCCTCGTGGAATGACGATGTTGATGCATCATATTATTGGTTTCGTCAACCTCATCGAAACGTTGAGGGGTGATGTTCATGATCCCACTACATCTACCTCATTAGCAGAGCCATCCACATCCTTGTTGATGTTTATATTGTTTAATACCTAAAAAAAAACCTCACGAGGTAATGAATCCCCATGTGTTTTTATAGAGGTGGTACTCCTCTGTCATAATCTGCAAGATATATATTGATGCTCTTGGATTGGGGAGAATGTTGGATAACAAACCCCAAGTCTTTATTGCTTAGTTTTATATGAAATGGTTCTTGATAACCAGATATGATCTTTATGTGCAACAAATAACTTCTTTACAAAAAATAATATTGAAGAAAAGCTTCAATATTAGAATAAATGTATACTCAACATCATTTATACAACCCTCTAAATCACATGCAAGTAGAATATGTAACCATATCTTCTTGCAAGAAAACGAATGAAATGGTCTTTGATCATTTTAGAGAACTTTAAATGAGTTTTTCATTCAAAACTAAAAATAATTTGATACGAATACTTCAAAAATATCATGCTTGGAGATCCCAAGATCCGAGAAATCATTAAAGTAATACCCCGAAGTAGTTCTCTGTGGAGTTTATTAGATGAAAAATATTTCTCATTACAAAGTATTCAGTAAACCAATTCACTAGTGCTTCAGAAACAAAGTTTGTCAAACACAAGAAATAAATCTCCATGAATCAAATAGATAATATTGGCTTACATTTGTTAGTCACATATATGGCTGTAAAATACTCCATGATCTCATGGAGAAAAGTCTCGAAGTAATACAAGAAAAATACTCAAGAACTCAACCTTATGCTCAGTTCAGAAATACAAGCATAAAGCCTTGAGAAAATGGTGTAGAAGAAGAAAGAGGAGAATAATGGAAATCTCTATTTTCTGATTAGAGACTTGGTTGCATGTTGATGGCTGAAACTTTTCTATTATGATCTTCTGATTTCCCTCTAACCCTTTCTTTGATGGTGCTCTTTTTCTTTTAAAATTGTTCCCAATGCTTTCTTGAAGTAGTTAGGGTTTTGGTCTTTCTGAGAACTTCCATACACTTTTCTTCTTGGAATAATCATTTTAATTAATGCCTCATTTAATCCTCATTAATGAACTTAATTCATTGAAATTTGTGCCTTGAAGTGGGGCCCATTTTGTCTTTAATAAAAGTTTTTAGTAAAATTTTATTTTGAAATTTTTTAATTGACTTCCTTTTCTAAAAGTGGATTGTATTTTACTTTTCTAAGATATATATCTGACCTTTCAGCCATGGAAACCATTCTAAATGCAATCTTCATCATCCCATATTTCCAACGAGTCCTCCTGAGCGCAATTCAGAGTTTTGTATCTCAAGTTATAAGTTTGGGAAGTCGAGGTTCCAAGCAGTTTTATTAGCAAACCATGAAAAATTAGTTGAATGTTCATTTAATTTTTGGGAGTGTTATGGCCAATTTCACTTCTTGAAACCTATTCCATATTCTTCCTCGTTAAATTATATTTCCAATGAGGTATAGTTTTTCCAAAACCGACATCTGAATCTTGAGTTATGACCTTCGAAAAATTGTTGCTCAGTAGTCATCCATCCAATTCCATGTTTTAATCTTAGCCCTCCATTAAAATTCAAATTTAAAAAAACACTCCATCCCACATGCATTGTGGAAATTGAGATTATAGTTTATATATTGTAAAGCTTCCCACATCTTTCATGTGGAACATAAGGAGACTATGGAGACTATGGAAACTCGACTCTTAAGAAAATTCATGAATTAATATTTTTTTTGACGGCCCAATCAACATCTACTAACTGTCCAATCAATTCCCAATAAGAATTGAGTCATCACCGAGTCATCATCCATGTCAAAACTAAGTCAACGGATACCACAGGTTGCTAGTGTCATAAAACGATTGGTTTCAATGTGTCATTGCATGATTGGATGCCACATGTCTTCGCGTGATTAGTTGTCATGTATGCCACATATCGTCATGTGATTGGTTAATAATTAAATGGAAAGGGACTTAGGAAATATGTTATGGAATAGGGAGTGGGGAAATGGAATGGGAGGGGAGTGAGGTAGGAGTGACATAGGATAGAGGAGGAGTAATGGCAGTTCAGTGAGATTATGGAGGCTATGAGGGTGAACCTGCGATGTATGTGTTGCGACACCATGAGGGGGTGAGGCGGAAGTGTTTTCATAGGGGTAGAGTGTCACGGGTGTAGGGGGGGTATGGAGGGATAAGGGGCATGCGTCCCAACCCACGGTGTATGGAATAAAGTGAGGGATAAATTCGAAAACAATCTAAGTATATGGGACTAAGAGGGTATGGGAAGAGGGAGTAAGGGGAGGAGAGATGGATTAGGAAAATAAAACTAAGTAAAGTGAAGGGGGAGTTACAAGAGAGGAGAATAAAAACTTAAGTATGAATTATGAGATATGAGATACAAGAGGAAAGGGATGATATGAGATACGATACTTGAGAAACTTAGTCTTTGAGACTAAGAGACTAAGTATAAGAAGAAGATGAGTACCAAGACTGAGTTCCAAGACTAAGTACCGAGGAAGCTTAGTACCACGAGAGAAACAAACTATATTGCGCATGAATAAATGCTATTTTAGACTAAAACATGGATATCTTGAGCATACAGACTCAGATTTTGAATCCATAAAATGCATGACAAAGCTGAGATCGAGGGATACACCATGAGATTATAATCATTCAAAATCTTCCT
>SNQJ01S0006697.1:74982-89016 GCA_010110895.2 Picea sitchensis | reverse complement strand
AGTTTTACTTGTGGAGAGTTGGGTTGCAAACTTGGGCAAGAGGTTGAAGCATCTCCTTGCAAGGGAAAGTTTGTGCTATTGAGTTCTGGTTTTTGTGTGTGGCCCCTTTGTGGCTCGGGGGGCTAAGGGGGAATAAGAGTACCCCTATCATTGGTTGGGAGGTACTGGTTAAGTCAATTGATTAGCAAGTGAAGGAAAGGATCATTGCACAATTTTTATTCAAGTTGAAGATCAACCTCTCATATTTTCATTCTTCTGGTTACAATACCTACCTTTAGTTTTCTTGTTAGTTATTTTATGTTGTAATTATTCAAATTTTTATATCACTTGTACTTTAGATCGGTTGATGAATTAATATCTTACAACTCTATAATCTATATAAATAAGATTTGAACATTGAATTTGGTCAACGCTTATATTGATTGTGAACTGCATTATACAAAAGGTTATTCTTTCTGAGATATATTGTATTGCATACATGGATGGAAAACATATTGCATACTCATTTCCGCATACATCATTGTATAAAGAATGCATCGATTGATAAGTTTCTTGTACATGGAATTTTATAAAACTATTCTCTATATTGTAATTAAAAATTCCAAAACTTGAAGATGAATTCTATATGTTCGTTCGTTTATGTTTAATAGGCAGTTGATTTAAAATTATAGTGTAAGTCGCGTTTCTTGCGGTTCTTTGTCGATTGCAGAGGAATGTGAATTTTACATGTTGATGTTATCTACACTTAATTATTAAATTCTTCTTTTTTGGGGTTATGAATATTTCTCTATAACACCTTACACTACCTTGGTTACCAAGAGTTTATTGTACAGAACTATAGGGTTTCCTGGTCTTCCACGTTTTGGGAGCCGGGATTGATTCTGCTTGGGATCACTTTTTTTGGAGAGTCTATTTGTTACATATGAAAGGAATCCAAGTTGACTTTATTGTGTACCCTTTCCAAGGAACTGGACATCTCGTCTTCCTTTCAGTTTCTCCTCCTACGATTTTGTGACTTCCTGCTGAGATAGCTTACCTTGAGCAACATTGGTGATCGAGGTCTCCAAAACGAATGGTAAGGTTGTTTTCTCCTAGATTTTGAAATGGATATTATAAATATCCACGAACAGAAACTTCAGGTTCCCATATCGATTGAACAACTCTTAGTCACCATTTCCACTTTTCTCACGCACCCAACCCGACTTCCAGTGCCACTACATAAAGTTTAACTCGATGTTGAATGACTCGATTCAGATGGAAGAGGGTTTTTTTTTTTTTAACATAAATGATTGGAGGTTTGTATATTAAAAAAAGGACAATGTAAATCCAAAAATTACATATGGCAGGGTGAGAGAACCTTTGTTGCTTCCATAAAAGTCTAATTTTCTATGGAGATCTATAGAAACTCTATCAACCAGTCCATAAGAGCTACAATTTTTCCATGTAATAATGGTGACATACAAGTTCAAAAGCAACAAAGTTTTACAATTCATTTGAAACCTAGTTAATGATTTAGAGAAAACTCAGGGTCAGTCTCAGTCTCATAAAATTTTAAATTGTGCATGAGAGGACATGTGTCAATGCAACTTTTTCTATAAAAGAAATGGTGAGGAAGAGAGAACTTACCTTATTGTTGGATGAATGTTATGCTGCTAAATTTTTTATTGACTAGTTTTACTTGTGGAGAGTTGGGTTGCAAACTTGGGCAAGAGGTTGAAGCATCTCCTTGCAAGGGAAAGTTTGTGCTATTGAGTTCTGGTTTTTGTGTGTGGCCCCTTTGTGGCTCGGGGGGCTAAGGGGGAATAAGAGTACCTCTATCATTGGCTGGGAGGTACCGGTTAAGTCAATTGATTAGCAAGTGAAGGAAAGGATCATTGCGCAATTTTTATTCAAGTTGAAGATCGACCTCTCATATTTTCATTCTTCTGGTTACAGTACTCACATTTAGTTTTCTTGTTAGTTATTTTATGTTGTAATTATTCGAAATTTTATATCACTTGTACTTTAGATCGGTTGATGAATTAATATCTTACAACTCTATAATCTATATAAATAAGATTTGAACATTGAATTTGGTCAACAATTATATTGATTGTGAATTGCATTATACAAAAGGTTATTCTTTCTGAGATATATTGTATTGCATACATGGATGGAAAATGGATTGCATACTCATTTCCGCGTACATCATTGTATAAATAATGCATCAATTTATAATTTTCTTGTACATGGAATTTTATAAAACTATTCTCTATATTGTAATTAAAAATTCCAAAACTTGAAGATGAATTCTATATGTTCGTTCGTTTATGTTTAATAGGTAGTTGATTTAAAATTATAGTGTAGGTCGTGTTTCTTGCGGTTCTTTGTCGATTGCAGAGGAACGTGAATTTTACATGTTGATGTTCTCTACACTTAATTATTAAATTCTTCTTTTTTGGGGTTATCGGTATTTCTCTATAACACCTTACACTACCTTGGTTACCGAGAGTTTATTGTACAAAACTATAGGGTTTCCTGGTCTTCCACGTTTTGGGAGGCGAGACTGATTCTTCTTGGGATCACTTTTTTTGGAGAGTCCATTTATTACATATGAAAGGAATCCAAGTTGACTTTATTGTGTACCCTCTCCAAGGATCTGGACATCTCGTCTTCCTTTCACTTTCTCCTCCTACAATTTCATGACTTCCTGCTGAGATAGCTTACCTTGAGAAACATTGGTGATCAAGGTCTCCAAAACGAATGGTAAGGTTGTTTTCTCCTAGATTTTGAAATGGATATTATAAATATCCACGAACAAAAACCTCAGGTTCCCATATCGATTGAACAACTCTTATTCACCACTTCCACTTTTCTCACGCACCCAACCTGACTTCCAGTGCCACTACGTAAAGTTTAACTCGATGTTGAATGACTCGATTCAGATGGAAGAGGGTTTTTTCTTTTAACATAAATGATTGGAGGTTTGTATATTAAAAAAAGGACAACGAAAATCCAAAAATTACATATGGCAGGGTGAGAGAACCTTTGTTTCTTCCATAAAAGTCTAACTGTCTATGGAGATCTATAGGAACTGTATCAACCAGTCCATAAGAGCTATAGTTTTTCCATGTAAAAATGGCGACATACAAGTTCAAAAGCAACAAAGTTTTACAATTCATTTGAAACCTAGTTAATGATTTAGAGAAAACTCAAGGTCTTCCTGTTGTTCCGCCTGTCGCGTTGTTGGGTTCGCCTCTGCATGGTGAAGGTCTACATGTCTTGGTGCTGAGGGGGCCGAGTAATGGTCGTTGTTGGATGTTGAATGAAATGTGGATGGGATACGAGACTCACCAGAGCCAACTGAATTCTCTGGTTGTTGTGGGTTTTCCAATTGCTGGGTGACAACCCCGAGTTGTCTTGTATTTTTGTTAATTCCCCTTAAGGATATTACTAATTCTTGACTATGGTGTGTTTCTTGTTGATGCAACTATGTTTGTAGGCTTTCCAATTCCTCTTGAATCCCCTGGTTCTCTCACTGGAATTCACGGTGACGAGCATCTGTACGCTCCTCCACCCTTCTAACGTTTGTGCGTAGCACACAGAACTGTTCTCGTAGCTCCTCTGAAATACAATTTGGACAAGAGCAGAGTGCTCTTGACCTTCGCCACATGTTGGTGTAGAGACTCGGGAGAAAATAGGTCAAGCAGGCACTGAGCATACAAGTCGAGCAGATGTTGAAGAAACGGTGGACGCAGACAGAGTGAGCAGAGAGAAAATACAAACCAGATTGATATCTGAGTGTCCTGAAGTGCCAAGCGAAGATGTTGGGTAATATCTGGAGCAACCATGAGTGTTGAAGCGATGTTCCCTTGAGGGAAAAGGGTGCCAAGATCACCCATGAGCAGAAATGACTTCGCGCAGGATGAAAAACCGGAGGTGATGCCATAAGCTTACGAATGATCATTAGGGAAGGTGAGTGAAGATCTGTAGGTTTAAAGACAAGTACAGGAAGTTGGAGGGAGGACATGGGGAGAAGGAAGGAAGGCACATGGGTTGAGGAGGGGGTCTGTGTTTTAAGGAGGGGGGGAAATTTGGGCATTGGGAAGGAGGGGGAGGAGTTTGCGAAGGAAGGTCAAAGGGGGGAGGGGGAGAAGGAGGGGGAGAAAGGGTGGTTAGGGGAGGGGTGAGGAATACTAGGGAAAGGGGGGGTTAGGGGAGAAAGAGGGGGCCAAAGGAAAAATTCCTTAGTTGCGAGTGGGAGACAGGTCGCACTGACACGGTTAAGGTAGCCAATCATAAGAAGAGGTTTGATTGGTGATGAGGTGGCTCTATTCTAGGGATTTCACAACTTTAGCTAGACGATCTTCTTCAATGTTTTGAGCACGAAGGATATGAAAATAACGTAAATTGATGAAGTGATGTTTCAGGGTGTTTATTCGCGAGCATAGGTCGTTGGGAGGATGAGTTGCAAAGGTTGAGAGACCCAGAAGATCCTTTATGACTATTTTGGAGTCCCCTAGCACCACTAGAGATCAGATGCTTCACGCATGAGCTAATTTTAAACCCATGTACATTGCTAGAGTTTTTTCTCTGTTGTTGGTAATTTTCCCCAAACCCCAGGAAAAGTCAACTACCTTTTGTCCATCAGAATCATAGATGACTCCCCCCTCATCTGACACTCCTGGGTTACCTGTTGTTGCTCCATCAAAGAAAAGTAGGGAGGTGTGTTGCTGCATTTTCCATTGAGAAAAATCGTTGTTGCTGAGACGAAGCTACCATTCTTGCCTTTTGGTTTTTTCCCTGGGAGGAATAAGGGGTGTGGTTGGGGGTCCCCGAATGTAATAAACCCACTCTTATTTACTTTCTTCCAAAATGCCTGGTAGATCGTATCCAATTGCTTTGAACTTGAAAACTGTTGCAACTAGTCCACATATTTTGGCGAAGATGTTATGCACTGGGGTAAGATTCTCACGGAAAATGGCCTGATTGCGAGCTAGCCAGAGTTCCCAACAGACGAATTTGGGTATTTGGCTCCAGAGAAGAGGAAATTGTTTCTTGTTTTTTAAGCTGCCAACATATCTTTGTTTCCAAGAGATGAAAATATTGTTCTAGTTTTCGGGGAGAGGAGGGGGATGAGAGAGCGAGAGGTAGATGAGGTTCCATATTTGGGAGGAGAAATGACATTCGAGAAATAGATGGGGGATAGATTCAGAAGCTGAGAGGCAGAAAGGGCAACGAGAGGGACCTTGAATTCCACATTTTAGGATTTTTTCCACTGTTAGAATTTTACCATGGACCTAAATCCAACATTAGGTGTTTACTTTGGGAAGAAAGGGGCGGGACCAGAGCTCTTTCTAGATCTTGGAAGGAGGGGGACCTTGTGTTTCCGAAAGAAAAAGAGTATAATCATGTTTGACATAATTTTTTTTTCCACCCAAACTTCGTGAATTAGGTGAGGTCCGGCTATAGGGAGTGCATCCAACAAGGTTATTGAACAGGGTAGGGAAAAAAGAGATAATATGGACATGGGAATTGGGCGACTTCCAATTGATCTAGTCCCCATCTAAATTCCACTAGCAGAAGTCCTTAAGGAGGGAGTGACCATTTGCGGAGCACCAATCTTTGAGAGTTTGGAGAGTCGTTAGGTTGTTCATGGGTTCACAGTCTAGGATTCGATCTGTCCAAACGTTAATTTTCTCTCCATTCCGCGGGGCCCAGGAGAGTTTGTCTTTGATTAGAGGGGAGGCATTTTTTAGGAGGTGCCATATTGAAGAACCGAGGAGGGAGGAGATGGGACCATCGAAAAAACACGACCTGGAGGAGTTGAAATATTTGGCTGGAAGTGTTGCTTTCCACCAATTTGTATTACCTGTGATTAAATGCCAAGCAATTTTTTCTCCCAGTGAGGTATTCAATAGTGTTGGGTCCCTAATGGCGAGCCATCCTTTATTAAGGGGTTGGAAAACTTGTTTCTAGTTTAGAAGATGAAACTTTTTTGTATTCGTTTTCCAGCTAGCCCAGAGGAAGCTTCGAACCACTCTAGAAATTTTATCCATAACACCTTTGGGGGCTAACAAACCTGAACATTGGAAAATGGAAAGGGAAGAGAGGACGGATTTGATAAGAATAGATTTCCCTACAGGATTAATCCAGTGACCTCCCCAGTTTTGAATTCTTGCTAAGATTTTCCCAATGACTTCTTTCCAAGATGAAGAACCATAAGTGCTAAGAAAAATTGGCATTCCCAAATATTTGAAGTAGTTCCAGGTTTTGATAATGGGGAAGCCAAAAATTCTGGAATTTTTTTCTTTTAAGTGCCCTGGAACATGCCACCCATATATCCTACATTTATAAATGTTCATTTTACCGCATGAGGCTGCTAGGAAGGAAATAAGAACATTCTCAAAGTGAATGGCGATATAGATAGAAGTTGATCCCAAGAGGAGGGTATTGTCTGTGAATTGTGAGTGATTTATTTCCTTGACCCCTCTCGCTATGAGTAAACCAGGGAGTTTTCCCTTTCTTCGTTCTTCTTCCATTTTACGATTGATAGAGTTTGCTAGGAGGATGTAGAGAAAAGGGGAAAGGGGACATCCTTGGCGAAGGCCTTTGTTGGCCTTGAAGAATTGCGAGGGTCACCCGTTGAGGAGAGGGGACATCCAAGGTGCACTGATGTACGCTCTGATCCAATTAATTAAGTTTTCAGAGAAACCATACGTTTTGACAACTGAGAAAAGGAAGTTGTGCTTGACCTGGTCAAAAGCATTCTCCATGTCTAGTTTAACAACCATTCCTGGAGCTTTAGATTTCTTGATAGAATGAATGGATTCATGAAATAGCACAATATTGTCTGTTATTTGCTTGTCCTTTAAAAAACCACTCTGATTTTCTGAAATTAACTTTGAAAGCAGGGGATTGAGCCGAGTTGCAATGATCTTGGTGAGGATTTTTTATGAAGAGTTACAAAGGGAGATGGGATGAAAGCGAGATAAATTGGAAGGGTTAGACTCTTTGGGGATTAGATCTAGAAAGGTGGAATTTGTTGCTCCTCTAATTTTCTGTTTGTGCAGAGTATAATTTAGCATTTTCTTCAGATCCCATTTAATAATGTACCAGAAGGAGCGATAGAATTTGATTGGGAAGCCATCAGGTCCAGGGGCTTTGTCAGGATCCAAGCTCCAAACGGCTTTGGCTATTTCTTCTTCTATTATATCCTTGACTAATTGATTATTTTCATGCTCTAAAACTACACTTGGGATATTGGCAAGCATGTCAATAACATCTGCATTTGTTTCTTCATTGTTTGGTGCTGATATAATTTGTTGAAGTGGTGAAAGGCCTCCTCTTTGACTTGTTCAAAGGTGTCGAGTTGCTGCCTTGTATTTGAGGTAATGGATATGACTATGTTTTTTTTCCTTCGTGATTGAGCTTGCTTGTGGAAGAAGGAGGTATTTGAATTGCCTGCTTTTATCCAGAGGGTTATGTATTTCAACCACCAGTTTTCTTCTTCTCTGCACAAGGTGTGTTGAATATGTTGTTGTGCTTCTTTTTCTTGATTCAACAACGTTTCTGTAACCATTTCTTTTTCGATTTGGAGCTGAACTTTCTTGAGTTTCTCTATTTTTTCTTGCTTTTCTTGTTGAGGTGGAATGAATGAGTTTTTCACCCATTCTTTGAGAGTTTGTTTGACTACTTTGAGCTTGATTTCCCAAATATAATTCAGGGATCCAAGAAAGGGGGTGATCCATGCATTTTTAACTAGAGGAGGGACGGATGGGGTTTCCAACCAAATTTGGTTGAAATGAAACGAGAGAGGGTCGAAGTTTTGAGGGGTACGGAAGGAGAGAGATATTGGTTTATGATATGAGACTGTGAAAGGGAGGATGAGAGAGGAAATGACAAAGGGGGAGAGAAGGAGGTTACTATTGATGAGAAAACGGTCAAGGTGGGATGCTATATGACTAAGGTCAAAGCGTCTATTATTCCATGTATACTTTCCTTTTGAGGGTTTGATGTCTTGCATATCCCAATCTGAAATGAGGTCGGTAATATTTTCATAAAAAGGGTCTCTGATTTTACTTCCCCCTTTTTTTCCCATGGGTTGAGATGGGTATTGAAGTCTCCCCCAATTATGCAAGTGGAGAGATATATGGAATTTCTGAGCTCTGATAGGGAGTTCCAGGTAGTTGTTTTTTCTTTATAGGAGTTGGGCATGTAGACATTAACTGCAGGGATGTTATTGTTATTATCCTTGTTTTTCAGTACTGTTAAAAGCCAGCTTTGAGTTTCCAGAGTTACCTCGGGAGTCCATATTTTCTCGTCCCATAGAGTTGCGATGCCACTTAAGGCTCCTTGAGAGCTAACAACTGCCCCACCTGTAGCTTTGAAATTTTTCTTTGTTACTTATAGAATATATGAAGCATCCATTTTGGTTTCCTGTAGAAGAATAACTATGGGATTGGCCATTTTGTTTAGATCTTTTAGAGCTTCAGATTTAGACTTTCTACTGAAGCCCCTGCAGTTCCAAGAGAGGAAAATCGTTGGTATGGAGTGGAGGAGGCCCGACTGCCATAAGCCATGTGATCCAATCCTTTGGTTCCTGCTTTTCATGTTGATGTGTATATGGAGTTTTCTATAGTTTGTTTCTTTCCTTGCGCCTTTTCTTTTGAGGTTGCTTCCTCTCTAACTTCCTTGTTTGTTCTTTGACCCAATTTCCTTGGATTTTCTGGTGGGATTTATCCTTCTTCTTTTTCTTGAGTATGGAGTGCTTGTCAGTGGGGGTCTTCGTTTCCCTTTTTTGTTGATCTTTGTGTGCCCTCCTTTGAGGGATCATCTTCATCTGACTTGTCAGCTAAACCAACTGAGGTTGGGGCGAAGGGAGGGGGCAGATCAAGAACTATAACTTGGGGGGGATTTTTATTTGAGGAGGATTCTACGAGCGGATCAAAGGGGTTATGGATGGGTGGGGAAGGGATATTGGAGGGAAAGGAAGGGGATTTTTTTGGGAGGGGATTTCGGAGGGGGGTTTTAGGGTGAGGATTCAAGGTTGGGCATGGGACCAGAGGGCCCCGGACGGGAGCCAGAGCCTTTGTCATTGGTTACTTTCTTTTGGACCTGCTGCCATCCATCTTCCTGGTGTGTTGCATTAGATTTTGGAGATTGCTTGTTACTGGGGAAGTTCTTTGCAAAATTTCCATATTTGTGATAAGACTTACATTTGAACGAGAGTTTCTCATAGTCTAGTTTCTGTATGTGGGTCCTTTTTCTAGATCTACTTCCACACAGATCCTAGCAAAAGAGTACATGCTAGATTTAGGTTATGCCCTATCAATGAATTTTCCCAAGGTATCTCCTATACTTTTTAAGACTTCATCGCCCCAATAGTGGAAAGGAAGATGGGGGAGTCTTACCCATACTGGCACGACAGAGGGTATATCATTTTATGGGTCAAAATCTGGCGTCCATTTGTTTAAGTATAACCCTCTTGGGCCGAAGAAGTAGGAGCCATTTTTGAAGATGAGATCTCTATCTGATTTAAGCTCAAAGTAAAAGATATAGAAGCCCTTACCACAAAAGAAGTGATTCATGCGTCCTTTGACCAAGGGATGCCAGTTCTGCTCAATCCAGAGATCTATCTGCCGAGGTGAGGGCCATAATCCCATGAACTAGACTACAAGTGCTCTGGAGGCAAAGGAGAGAGCCTTTCTTCTCATGAAGATGCAGGGGATTGAAACTTCTGGAATCTGGTCTAGTTTCTTTACAAATTGAGAGGAGCTGGAGTGCGGAGGGGGGGGACTAAGAAAACCCACAAGAGCCTTGAAGGAGAAAACCTCGTCGAGGAAATCCGNGTCTGGTTCTAGAACCGCTAAGGCCATGAGGGCCAAGAGTAGAGAGACGACGACGACAGGTTAAGGTTACAGATCTTGCGGGCTGTGAATGACACAACCAAATTGCATTTTTAATTTCTAGACGAAAGAGGGTTGTTATAGGCAATTGACGTGGGTGGATAAGTAAGCGATGGCCAAGTGTTATGATAGCCCAATGGATTATTTATCCTTTTTCTGTGATCTTGATGATAGTAAATCTCAACCCAGACTTATCGTTAATTTAGGAGCCAACTCATTATTACTATGTGTTGATTTATTTGTGTCTCTAACTGTTGATTTCAAGTTCTTGTTTAGAACTAAAATGTTTTTATATCCATTACCAATGTAATCCAATTCCTTCCTTCCTTTAGGTGGTAACAATCTTGTTGACTTTCCTTAACACAAACCTTTGTAAGGGATATTTTGTCGAGTAATGGTTACGTCCTTGGATAGTGTAGTCCCCTGGGTTGATTTTAGTGATTCTGAAGAGTCCTCAGCTTCACAGGCATGACAACCTGCTTCTTCCCAACCACAATCACCTCCCTCACCAGAAGAGAGGTCATACACAAGCTCAACACAAGCTTACTCTGGTCAGTATGCTACGCGCAGTCCAGCACTGCGTGGCCGCAACAACCAATTGGGAAAAACGAACACGCGCCTCCCCAACGGGTTCCACAATCACGGGATCGTATCACAGTTTTTGTTTCGGAATGGTACGAGGGTAATCTTGCAGAGGTCGGACTGGTTCACGCTCAGACGGTCGGGTTGACTTTAGTGATTCTGAAGATTCCTCAACTTCATAGATATATATTTTGTACTATGTATCTTAAGGCACTTGAAGCTTTCCTGTAAACTTAGAACAAGAATATTTTCATGTGGAAGTATTAGATTGTATTATGGTGTTAAATGTTACTCCAAATTGTTTTGTATAATAACAAGATTTCCAGTGTAGAGAAGATTAGTGTACGATTATTTAATAATTGTCGTAGTTGAGTCACCTTGTAGTCTTTTGATAGCTTTCAAAGATTTTGTACACCTGGATACAAATTTCGTCATTGAACAATTCACTTAATATCTCGCAGTTTGTATGATATAACTCATGTTACTAACTTTTCTTACACTATTGATTATTCTTGAGAGCATTCTAGTTTGAACAGAAATTAAAGAGAAGATTTTAGGAATTGATACGTAATCACTTACTACTCTAACCTGAGTTGATCCCTGTGAGTGTGAACACGTCCTTGAATCTTATCTTTTCAAAGTTAGGATTATTTCTTGTATCTATATATTTTTGTAACGTCCTCCTCGTTACGACAACAACTCTGATAACAGGTACAATTTTTTATTTTTTTTTTGGTTTAAGGTGTGTGCGCACGTGTAGAAGGGAATCAGACACACTTGACTCTATGTCGCCCCCCGACAGCTAACAAGATGCAACCACGATGATCACAACAAGAAGACATATGGCGCACAACTAATAACTGCAAGCATAAAACGACCAAAGACATAAGGAAGATTCCATAATAGAAGATTTTACTATTTCTGCACAGGAAAGCAGGGGGTTTAATCTTAGTTCTCTGCTCCGGAGAGAGAGAAGGTCAGATAGGCTCCTGGCCGACTGCTCAGGAAGAAACTAGTAATCCCCATCAGGTGTCGCAAGAGTGGAAACCCTGCCTTTAAAGGGCCCAATACTCTTGATACGACACCGAATTCCTTACACAGAAATAATCACACACACAGACTCATATACTGAGGCTACAAGGAGGTGTCTACATCCCGCCCGACACAACAGACCAGACAACTAAGGATTACACACAGGTACATCAATAGTTAAACGAACAACCACGTCTTCTACGACAGGCGCAGGTCCGCAGGACTCCGGTAACAACCAAACATTAATACGACAGAGCATTACCTAAGACTCAATGACATTAGTTACAGACCAATGACTCCATTTAATTTCTAAGTTCGACGAGTTACCATCCCAACCTTAAATTAAGGTACATTCAATTAATTTCAATCCCCCTCTTTCTGAATCATAATAAAAGATTGTTCTTAGGTTCCAGAACCTTACCCTTCTATGTTATCAATAACAAGAAAATTACAATAGCGTTATCATAAAACAACGTTATCATTACCTTTATATAACACTAACATGGCAATTAAATAACAAGGACCTTACAGTTTATTATTATCGATAACCATGGAACTACAATAACATGACCCAAATTTAACCGTATCATCACCTCTTATCTGTCAACAACATTGCAATTACGATAACAAGGAAATTACATTTTAATTGATATCAACAACACTGAAACTACTATACCATGATCCTAAATAACCATATCATCATTATCATCATGCTTATGTTCCAATGACATTGCAATTTAAAATGATAATAACTTTACACTTTAATTGTTAACATCAACAATGGAACCATAATATCATTAACATAAATGCTAGCATCATTACATTTTATAATATAAAGACTCTCAATTTAACTAACTATTTTCCTAACAACTATAATGACACCACCCTAAAAGCTAACATCTTTACGTTTGGCAATTTAAGGACTTTGCATTTAACTAACTGAACTGCAATAAACCAGTGGAGTCCTAATCTATGATTCCTATCCAAGATAAGAAAACACACATGGAATATGAATTATATTGACAGAAATGAAGTAATAACCAGGAAATAGTTCGAGGTGTTGAGCATACACCAGTCCCCTATAGCTTAAAGTGCATGAAATATAGTTTAACATTACAATGCCCATATCCACATGGTTTTATTTTTCTCAAGGTAATCGTAAGGATCAATACAATAGATAGTCGAGGGAATAAAGGCTCCTTTACACATTCATCCAGGAATTTATAAGATCATCACTCATTATCAACGTATAAGACTTCAAAGCTACCTTGCGCTTCCTATGCAATTTAATATTTAAAATTCAATGCTACCGCATGAAGGTTCTAAGGCAATTAAATATTCAATATTGACTTGTAATAATGCAAATTAAGAGCTCTTGTAGACAAACAAGAATGAAACCCTTATTAATTACACACCATCAATCCATTAATAATTAACTGCGGTGCGATTACTAAATGAAACGGCAACATAAACCTCCACACTCATTATCACGATCAATTAACTTTTAATAATCAACTTTATAATGGCAGGAACCTTTGAAATAAGACACCATCAACTGTTATAAGTTTGTTGGGCGAATTAAGAAACAACCGCCAGAACCTCCACTTTTATTATCGTGATAATAATAGCTCTCCTTTGACATAATGAATAAAATCTTATGAGGATTCTGGGCATGCGCCCTCCAAGGCATATGTAAAGGATCGGGTGTCAGGAGAAGGTCTGCACCTAAAAACGAGCGCTCTGTCCGGTCTGTGGTCTGGCTGCACCGACCAACCACGAACCAACCGTCAAGGAATACCGTGGGGACAAGTCAGGTCGTGAATCCAGGCGAAATCAGGAAGAGGCGACTGTTGTGTTCTTTTTCTTTTTCCTTTCAGTGGGCATACGGTAGGCAAGGATAGTACGTACATTACCAGTCGCACAAATTTAAAAATAAACAAACGCATCAAAAATCGAGGCAGCAGATTTAACGTTGTCCCGAGGTAGAACAACGTAGAAGGGAACGCGCAGGCAGTCAGGGAGGTCTCGGGTCAATGCTGGAGGTAAGTCTCGTGAGCTTGCTCTGCTAAATGAACGCACCAGAAGGGGGAAATGCTAAAATGTTCAGGACTGCCATTAGCAATCAAAACAGTAGGAGCCTCGATGGCAAGTGTCAGAAGGATTCCTAATGAATGGGAATTGACTTGGATCGTCTAAATGAAGGAGAGCCCATAGCCGATAGTGTTATGCCCTCTCTCAGGTTAAGTTACGAGGCTTTGCCTGATCCTCTCAAGCCTTGTTTTCTCTATTGTTCTGCCTTTCCTCCGAATACTGGAATAAAAGCGGAATACCTAGCATATGCTTGGATTGCGGAAGGATTCATTGCTAGTTCCAGCCAAGAAGCGCGAGACGCAACATATGAGGTAGCATGCTCTTATATAGACCAACTTCTTGGTCGATGCATGATGGAAGGTTCACTTTTTGGTAGGGATGGGCGAGTAAAATATTGTAAAATGCATGATTTATTGCATGAATTAGCTCTCGTGGAATCTCG
>SNQJ01S0006697.1:36679-56088 GCA_010110895.2 Picea sitchensis | reverse complement strand
TGTGTGTAATTATCGATACTTAAGATAATTAATTGTGTATCTTAGTTACTCATTATATATATAATTTTACTATTGTAGGCAGAATCCTTCATTAGTATATATCTTACTTTCATATTTTCGAAAAAATAAAAAATAAAAAAAAATCATGATTATCGTTACTAATGTTGTTACACTTTACTTACTCTTGATAAATAATATAGGGTTGTCACACTTTTATTCCATGACATGTGCTTCCATAAAGAAGATGAAACATTTTTTAATATATGCATGGGATCTATTAAGTGGCCAATCTTAGGATGCTCCCAATATGGAAACTCATAAAATATAGATTTTCTTTTCATCCCAATGGGAATTTTCTCAACATGGGTGTCAAAAACTTCAAGATCATCAAGCATAGGTTTCCCGTTTGAATCAAACAATTCTTCCATTTCCTTCTCCTTCTTTGTGTCATATGCCCTATTCCAATTTTTCGGTGTCATTATTTTAGGTCTTCGGGTTCTCTTTGGTTTACCATTGAAAGCAGATGCAACTCTTCTATAAGGGTGGTCTTCTAGGAGGAATACCCTCTAACAGTCGTACATCGACTTTCGTAGGTGGTTTGTATCCTTTATAGAAGGTCCACAACATTTACATCCATGATATCCTTTTGTTACAAGACCCACGATGTTATCATATAGATAACATGCTAGTGTCAAAAATATAGTTGCACCAAATGAAGTATGTCAAATAAAATTAAAGATATAAACAAATCAATGAACATGCTTACCTGAGAAAACTCCTAGTCTTGGATAATCACGAGTGATGTGCGCACATATGCCATACAACGTAAAATACCTCTCCATTGGTATGGGTCTTGATACATCATATACATGTATCCCTTCCCACAATTGCTTAAATTAATCAATCATTGGTTGGAGGTAGAAACACATTCTCTTCGCTTGTCTTCTACCCCAAACTGTAAGAGATAGCATAAGATGTTCATTCTTCATAGGCAACCATGGGGAGATATTGTTATTTATCATTACCACTAGTCAAACATAATAGTTGGTGTTTTGGAGGGAATACAACTTAACTCCATCCATAACTATGCTCAATATAAGGTTTCATACTTCATCCTTGAATTTATCGGGCCATGTATCCTATATATGCTTCATGGCTATTGAATCTGTTGGGATTCACACAACTCTTGGCTCACTTCTATGTGAGTAATTCCACCCCTGCAACATGGCTAATTGTTTGCAATGAAAGAGCCTTTTGAATCCTTGGAATTATAGGCATGTGCCTCAATATCTTATGAGAAGGACCATGTTCCTTACCCTTGTTTTTTTTATTTATGGTACCTATCATGCCCACATTTTGGACATATGTCTGTGTCCACATATTTGTTTCTGTATAGAATACAATCATTTAGACATGCATGCTATGATATGTACTCAACACCCAACATTTTCAACATTTTATTTGCCTCTACGCAACTATCATTCAAGAGATTATCACTCAGAAGTACCTTATCTTTGAGTAACCTTTAATTAGTGGACAATAGAAATTTGCATTGTCATTAAGCATGAATAAAATCAACCCTTTTCTTCCTTCATTGAATGACAATATTCCTTAAAAATTTAGGGGACTTAATGGTCTGTTACCTCAAAAGTGTCGAGAAACATGCATCTGGCATACGCTTTCAAGTTGTACAGTAACATTGTTGTCCCTAGCTGGGTAGACCTTGTAGAACCTTGTACTGGACCAAATAGAGGGATGGTGGAAGTAGATTTCAAGCTTTCATAGAAGGTATCTACGACATCAACATCATACCCTAGTTAATTTTAGTGGAATGCATCTAAAAAAATTCCCTCCATGGCCTCGGTATCCTGCAAGAAATCATCCATACCAACCTCCATATTATTGCCTTCATTCCCAACATGTGAAGAACTAGTGTTACTATCGAGGTTTTGAATCAGTGACTTAGGACATAGTGGGAATTGAATGGGTGGTTGTTTCAACCATTCTCGGTATGCTTCCTCTCCGAGCAATTTTCATTTAACAACAAGCTCATGACTTGACATCATAGTGGGGTGCAACGGTAGATGGTGGACAAGTCACTCGTCATCAGAATCCTGATTGTAAAAATATTTAACATTACATCGATAATATTAGTAACACAATTCTTTTAATACGTTTAAACATTATACTAAAAAATTATTAGAAGCATGGACATTTTTTTCCCAATAATAAACATGAAACCATATAAAATAAATGTCAAATTAAGCAATACATTTACATTAGTTCCATTGAAAATCCAAAAATACAATTAAGCAATCATATTTTTCTTACACCCTACGGGGTTGTCTACATAAAAGAGATCAAATTCATGGTGTAATACCGTTGACTCAGGCTGGTTGTTGGAAGATGGTATGTTAGGATTGGTAGGGTAAAGAAGCTATCAATTTTCATCAAACATCTTATTGCGGTATCTTTCTCTTGATAAGAGCTTGGGGAATTTTAGGACCACATGAATATCTTGAGAATGTGAACTCAATCATGAATCTTGATCCTACAAAATTCAATGAACAATTATTAAACTGCACCTGCATACATAATATAAATTCAATGAGATAAATGAATTATCAATAAAATATAGATGTATTGCAATCAGCATGAGATAACTTGAAGGAGTTCCAAGGATATAGATTGAGTTGGAATCTGAAGAATTGACCATTTGATATTATAATTCTTTTTTTCCTGCATTTGAGCCAAAACCGTTATATTGGTTAGCATAAAACAATCTAACTTCAAAAATAACTTTGAATAATTTTTATAACTTAACATCACACTTAAAAAATCATTGGTTTTTTTTACAACATCATTGGTTTTTTTTACAATATCATTGTTTTTTTCCGCCTATCTATACAAGAAATCTTAATATGGATTTAAAAAAACTAAACTAGTTACTTGATCCCTGAAAATATCCTCCTCGAACATAGAAAATGTGAATTTGATGCTCTCTCTCTCTCTCTCTCTCTCTCTCTCTCTCTCCTACATCTACCCCTCTCTACCCCTCACTCAGTATCCCCCTCCCTCTCTCACTCATTGCATACCCTTCCCTCTCTCTCCCTCTCTCCCTCCCCCATTGTGATGCAGGAGCATCGCTCCATGTCAGCCATCCAGCCAGCCAGCCACGTCAGTGCGCATTCATTCAGAGCTGAAGGGAGGCGCAACCTCATTTTGAATTTGAATTCAATGTAATTTAATGTCATAGGCTGGTGAGCCAGAAGAGCCATGCCTTTGCACAGGCTGTAGATAAGATAGGCATTTATTGTAGATCGGGTGAGATCTAGTTCTGGATAGCAGACTAGACAGCCATTGATTGTAAATTAATAGAGTAGGTGAACCTGGAGGAAGGAGCCCTAAGGTAATAGAGATATTCAGATCTCATTTTGAAAAAAGGAGAGTTAGAGGGTAGAATGATTGTAAGAGAGAGCCGAGAGAGAGCTCGAGGAACACCTTGTAAAATATACAGGCGCTTGCCATTATTAATACAGAGCAGTTTTTCCTACATTATCTGTCATTATGTGCATGTCTGTGTGTGTGTTCATTATATGTTGCATTTGTGTATTGTGATTATGCCATTGCAGGGAGTGTGTTTGATTTCAGGTTTGAGAGGTCTTTGAGGTTTCATGCCATGAGGGCATGACAGAGTGTTGAGACTCTGAATACCGGTGCACAGAGGATGCGCTTCTGAACTCCGAGGAGTCAGACAGAGATGTGCTGAGAGAACAAGCACTGAAGTCATCAACTCGTATAGAAAAAGGACTTTTGGGGTTACTGAACACCTCAATAGTCAAGGCAGTGTAGCTGAGACACTGTTGTGGATAGAACCTGTCAGGAGTCTTGTAGGAGCTCTACCAAGAGGGTATCGAGCGTGTGTACAGAGGTGCACAGACGAAAGAACTCTGCTATGAGTTCTGAGGGACCAGAATTCTGTTACGGGTTCTGAGGAGCTCCATCTAGAGGACGTCGAGCGAAGGGTGTAAGCCCAAGGAGAAAGCGTAACTGTGGTGTGTTTTGTGGCAGAGATACTCCGCCAGGAGGGCGTTGAGGGAGTGTACAGATAGCCCAGGAGGAAGGAACTCATTGGGTTCTATCATCTGTGTGAAGGTCCACTGGAGGAACTTCTAATGGGTTACTGAATACCCAGAGTATTCAGCAATAGGTTGCTTGAGTGGGCAGACTGCCAGGAGGCATTGTGTTCTCCATCTGCGGGAGAAGGAGAAGAAGAACCGAGCTTCTGTAGAGGTCGAAGCTTCCAAGAAGCTCAGGACAGATAGCGCTTTGTGCGCAAGGACTTCGCGAGGAGGGATAGTTCCGTCGTGGGATCGTGGGACAGACCCAGGAGGAAGTTCGCACAGAAGGGAGCTTCGGAATAGAAGACATCTCCAAGGCGGAGAATTGACAGCCAGGGTTCGCAGGCGAGGTTCGTGAAGTCCCGCCGATCGTCAGATCTTGGAGAAGTTGCGCGGGAGTTAGTCCTCAGGCGCAGGAGGGAATAACACATCAGAGTTCAGCCTTCGGTGTTTGGCGAGGTGAGAGTTCATACTCGTTGAAATCGCGAGTAGCGATTTCCCGAATTAATCGGAGCCGTCGATTATCCAAGGGACAGGTGGCACGAGATCCCGGGAGGTCGGGATTCGACATTCGGGGATTTATTGTGCAAGGAATTGGGACGGTGAAATCACGATCCTGTGATTCCCGATAAGGGAGAGAGGAGGTGACGTGGCGCGGGAGTGGCGCATGTGCATATCGACATTCAGGATTCGGAGATTTGCGAGGGGAGAGAAATCGCAACGTCAGAGGTGTCGATTTCCCGATAGGGAAAACCCCGATATACGAAGGCGTTGACCCTTTGACCATCGGGTTTTGGGGGATTGAAAAACCCGATCCCGTGAGCATTGAACTCGCGATTCCGCGAGACCCGATCTTCCGAGAAGCGAAGGGGAGATCGCTGGAGGAGTATTGTGGGTAGTAAGAACTCCCGAGAGGAGTTGGAAGAGCATTCACACTCTTCGGGCCCGTAATAAAGAAGGTCCTGGTGAGAGGCGGGTTGGACCGTGAGGGTTGCGACTTTCGCGTCACATTGGTGCACTTTATCATATAAAGACGCATCGATGCATATGGATAAACCAAACACACCATTTTGTGTAATTAAGAGAAGCACCAAAGACTGACCTCTGTTATTGCCTTCGCAAATAAAACCCTATGAAAACTTTAAATACAGATGTTTGCATTTACATTGCGCAAATTTAATTGTCTGACGATGAGTTATTATTTACACACCGCCTCGGTACATTATTAATTACACTTCACACAAATGCATTTTGAACTGTATAGCGCATTGATTGATTCAATAAGTTAGAAAAATTACGCACGCTTACTATCAATACTTTGAAATTTATTACAAAAATAAATATGTGCCTTGTATGTAGACACCGCATCGGTGCACTACTCACAATATAGCACACCGAAAATGTAAATTTTGAAAAAAACAACGCACATGTTTATCATCAATGCGCCAAAATATACAACAAAAAATCAGTGGGAATTTAAGTTTTTGTATTTATAAAGGAAAACCATATTCATTTTTTTATTTGTTTTTCAAATTTTAGAAAGGATATTTGTGCAACAAAGATTTATTAACAAAAATTTCAGAGTGGGTAGATTTTTTTTGAAGAGCCAAATTCGAGGGGGATTATTGTAGATCACACAGAAATTTGGAGAGGAGATATTTCAGGATTATTTTTTCATTATATTAATCATATTGCTCATTCTCCTATTTGATTCAAACAATTTTTAGTGCATTTCGAAACAAACAGAAAAGGGTTTCATAGTTACCTTCAGTATTGGAAGCCATAATTTCCTCACTATTTTTTTGCTTTCTCCTTCTATATTTCACAAGAATTTTTTTAAGCACAATTTCTTTATAGGGTTTTTTTATTTATATATGGGAATTTCATATCCGTTGTAATGAAACCAATCCTTGCATTGGATCCCAAACCATCATGTCGTTGTTTGTAACATCCAGTGCCACTTAACACTTTTTATACATTGACTTATTCTTTGAGAACACTTGTGAGCGAGTGATCCGGTTAAATTATGGTACATTATGTTTATGTTTTGATTATGTGTTATGTTGTTATGAGTATTGAGATTTATATGTTTCTTTCTATATGTATATATTGACAGGTATTATGATGAGGTTTCCTGAGTGTACAGGAAATGCGACATGTTGAGGATGTCGATGGCATTGACAGACTTCCTTGGACTACAGATTGAGTCAAGGAGTGGACTTGTATTTGGTTTGAGCATCTAATTTATACGCATGTGTTATATGATGATTTCAGTATGGATTTATATATATGGATTATTGACATTGTCCTTGTCAGTGGATGCAGGCATGGTGATGCTTGCTAATCTAACTCACAAATGGAGTAAAGGGGTCATACACAAAAACCATAAGGATGAGGGAGAGGTGTGGCAACGTCCCTGTCAGAGCCTACTAGCACTCTCGTTGTGACCTGAATGAAAGGTTAACGATTACTTTCTTCTAAGAGGTCCACGATGTTGTGAGGGAAGACTGAGATAGTCGCTCACGAGGAATTCTAAAGGGCGCGCAATAAGGCATGATCCTTATTGCTTAGAAAAGACCTTAGTCTCTCACAAGGTCAACCAATGAAGTGTTGAATCCAAGTGTCTGACAAGCTTCCAAACTAGTCAATGATGGGTGGCACCCTTGGAGCACATAAGTGCATCTTGAAGGGCATGTCGCATAGACAAAATTGTGAGTCAATAAAAATCTAGAAGGCCCAAGAAATAAAATTAAATGCTTAGACTATGTTAGAAAAGAGCATATATTTTATTATTAAATTATAAACTAGAAAACTAGCAAGGAGTCTAAGACTAAGATGTTTGACTAAATAAAACATTTAAAATGGAATAAGGAAAGCTAGACTTAATATATTAGTTGGGTATGTGCACATGTGTGCATGGAAATAATAAAGAAGAATTTTTATTTAAAAAGAAATCATATCCTGAGAGAATGAGTTGTTAACTTAGAGTAGTATCCTAAGAAAAATTAAACCACTAAATCCTAACTAAAAGAAGACTCCTAATCAAACTCAAATTGAAATTTAGTTAGGGTACATAATAAAGAAGGGATTGGAGAACTAAGAGACAACTAGGAGGAAAAATAGGAACAAATTGGAGAGTGTGAGGGAAAATGATTAATAAATTAAAATAAAAAGAAATTAACCTGTGCAACTTGGGGAGAGTGTGACATGTGTTCTGAGTGAATAATCCTTAATTTAATTATTTAAAATTGTTTAATTGTGCATGGGTGGACATGTGTAAATGTAACTTTTCCTATAAAAAAAATGGCGAGGAAGAGAGAACTTACCCTATTGTTGGATGAATGTTATGCTACCGAAATTTTTACTCACTAGTTTACTTGTGGAGAGTTGGGTTGCAAACTTGTGCAAGAGGTGGAAGCCTCTCCTTGCAAGGGCAAACTTGTGCTATTGAGTTTGGTTTTCTGTGTGTGGCCCCTTTGTGGCTTGAGGGGCTGAGGGGGGGAGAAGAGTACCCTTAGCATTGGCTGGGAGGTACCAGTGAAGTCACTGGATTAGTGAGCACAAGAAAAGAAGGTTGCACAAGTTTCGTCTGGATTGAAGATCTCCATCAAGCTCCAATATTCCTTGGTCATGGTATTTAGTTGTTCTTCTTTATAGTGCAAGAAAATTTAAAATTAGTACCAATATTTCTAAGGAAAAATCACTTTAGTTGTCGATGTAAATATTTTTTTATTGACGTATAAAATTTGTCAGTTTGATGACGAGAGGATTTGTTATTACGTTGCTTTGGAGGAATTCAATTCATGTACAAAAATGTTTGAGTTATTTTAAGGATTTATTATGTATAATTTTAATAGAATCCTGGATACCTTTGTATTACCATCCAAAATTTAATGATTGTACATTCAGGGAGATAGTCAAATTCATATTAGTTTACTCTTGTATTTTTCTACGAGTTGTGATTGTTATTGTTCAATTGGATGTCGTCGTTTATTGGAAGGCAATTTATAATTCATACAAACAAGTTTTTTATCATTTAATTTCATGATTAAGCTTTAGAAATTATCTAGTTAAGTGTACACAGAAGAATCCTTCTCTGTTGAATCATAAATTACGTCTTATTCTCTCGTTACAGTGTGCCTGATTTTGATCTTTTGCACCAGATTGCCATACTAATATATTTTTCACTAGATTGTCGTAAGAATTAGTTTAGTCCTCAGAATTAGTAAGAATTAGATAGTGAATTGTAGACTTGAGTTTACTTGCGTGAAACTTAAGCTGGCCAAAACTGAGATCGAGACATCATAATCATGTAAAAGATTGCTCTTATAGCATTAATATTTATATTAATGATTTTCTAGTTAAAATTTTATTATCAATCATTAAACTTTTAGTGGATATATATATATATAACAATGTCAATATTTAAATAATTAAAACTAAGAAAATTCGTAATATTGTGGAATCTTAGCATAGGTTGCCCCTTAAATTTATGTTATTGCTTGGATTAGAATCCAAAGATATTAAAAGGTCTCCTAATCTGTATTGGAGAGAGAGAGTTTTTAATTCTCGTTCTATATAGATGATGTTCTGATATATATATAATTTTAATAATTAGTCTTGAATGGTTAAAAACAATTATTACTTATAATATAATCACTATGTTGATAATTGCTAGAAATTAGCGTATTGAACTTGCTACTCTTTTAACTAATGCTTATTATTTTTTTAGTAGTAATGAAGGATGTTATATCTTGAGGTAGATTGGTGTACTATAACTTGACAAGGGTTATATTTTTATGAAGACTTTGACTAAGTTTTATGAATCTGATTTTATCTAATAGTTGGACTTAAGTTATCATTACCAATTTAAGGGTATTATTTGTGGAAATGAATATTAGTAATGTTAGATGACAAGAGATAAATATGGATTAATTGTGTTATAAAAAAAAAAATTGGGTAGATAAGATTTGTGTTCTCTTATGAAATAAAAGTGCAAGTTGTGAAATTGATTAAGTAGATAAACGATTTACCAACCTTCTTATTTATATATATATATATATAAACTTCTTGAATTCTTGACGAATAGTTTGATCTTGATCTAGATACAATTTACTTACTTACTCCATTATTATTGCATAATTAATTTCATTAGTAACTACGCAACATGTAACTCGTGTTGACATATTACCGTATCTTATGTTTAGATATTTAAATTCAATTATTATTTTGCAATTTATTCCTAGGTCATATGAAATTCTAACCGAAATGCCTTGTGTATTAAATTTATCCTTGATGACCGAATTTGGAGGGTTGTTACACAGGTGTAGGATAGGCAGGTGTATATGTTGATTTCATTATCCTTGTATGTCTATCTGTTATCAATTATTCATGAGATAGGTCAACAAAGTTGTTATAAGTTATTATATCCTATCACTTGTTGTAATGTTGTTTAGTGGCATATTGTAATTCTTGATATTTATAATGATATTGAGTCAGGAACAAATCAAACACTTACAATTGTTATCATTATTGATAAGTTGAATTTGCCTCATAAATGTTGTAACGGATAACCTTGCATTTGCTTTATCTAAATTTTAAACACAAAAAAATAACAAAAAAAAAAATTGTTACATCGTTGAAATTGCTTACCTTGTGTTGTGTACAAAGGGTCTTTACATTGTTGGTTTTTTTAAAACGTCTCCGCGGTGATCGATGCACTCTATACATAGTAAGCGCACTGACACGTATTTGTTTGTAAACAACACAACTTTATTTAAATTTGAAATGTTACTAAAAAAATATTTTTCGCGGTCGACGATGCGCATTTTACCTAAATACGCACTAGGGCACATTGTTTACAAAGCACATTGTTTAGTTTAAAATGGAAAAATTGTTGTTTTTATATGGAAATCATCATTTCTTAAATTTGATCATTGCTCGATTGTGCGTAATAAATTGTACTTAGGAAGTCATGTTTTTTTTTTAATTCATAAAGCACTAGTTGAATATACAAATTTGTAAAACGTTTTCAATTTCACAATGACATTGTTATATTGTATCAGTGTGTATATGTATGGTTAACGCACCGATGCGTATAATTATTGTTGACACCCCGATGCAGATTATCTTAATATATGCATCGGGATCTTATTTTAAAAAAATAATAATAATTTATTTATTTATTTTCACGGATATTTTGAAAATTCCAAGGAACAAACAAGGGGAAAACCAAGACATGTCGATAGGGATGTCCAAAAAAGTGTAGAAGAAGATGTTAAAAGAAATGAACATAATTATGTCGCAGGAGGAGTCATCCCAACTACAATGTGCATCAGAGGTATGTCATCATTATTTATTCTTTTATGTACATCAAATCTAAGTATTGCATGAAACACTAATTTTCAATTGTTTTGTTGCAGAAAAGAAAAACAAATAGAATCCATGAAACACATAAGACAAGACGACAAGGAATAAAAGGGTTGATCGCAAACTTTGTGAGTATTTACGCTTTTGGCCTTTGTTAAGATTTCATGTTTGTTGTGATTTTTATATTTAAATAATTAATTTACACTTGTCCATGGATGTCTTCTACTAGGTGCTAACATACAAAGAGGAGCCAACCCATGAATTGATAAACATTGGGTTAAGTATGGGTTGTGAGTATATGTTGAAGAATGAAAGTTTAATTGAACAATTTGTAAGTAGTTGTGTTGTTTAACTTCCTTTGTTTTATAATTTATGAAAAAACAAGAAAACTTTATATTGATTATATCGACTATTCTTTGTCATGTCGTATTAAACATGCAGGAAACAAAGTATAGAATGCATCCAAAAGATGTGATTTTGAGAGAATTCATGAAGCATAGCTTCGAAAGAATCTATATTGTTTATGAAAGAATTGGTGCTAAGATATGTTCTTTTATTCACGCAATCATCTCTCTCTCTCTCTCTCTCTCTCTCTCTCTCTCTCTCTCTCTCTCTCTATATATATATATATATATTACAGTTTTTTATGTTTTTAGATGGAAGATGAAGGGGAAGAACATAAAAAACAAGTTGATCAATAAAAAATTATGTTAAAAAACCAAAGTACAATATCACATACAAATGAAGAAGAAATGAGGCATGCATGCATCTCGAGCAATTTCAACAGTTCAATTGATGAATGACAATCAATATAATTGAATGTTACTACAAGTTGTAAGTTTTGGAATATTTGTCTCTGAAAATCAAGGATTTTGTTTAATGTACTTGACATATTGTCCCAATTGCATGAGGTCATGTTACGAATAAGTGTAACAAATACAAATTGGTTGTAATTTGATTATTGTACATGACCTTTAAGTTGTCCCTTTTTGTATGACAAAGGGTCTTTTATTCAAATATAATAAAATGAGTTTCTTATTTCATTGCATTGTCGAATGTTGTAAAATGTTGTGTTCCTAAATAATTAATATGTGGATGATTTACATTGTTACAAATAACAGAGGTTTAATTTGTTGGGTAACACATTAGTGCAATCATTATATCGAAATGCAATAACAAAAATATAAAACAATATTATTATAAAAATATTTGATTTTGAAATGATTAATTGAACATTTGTAAACAATAATTAATTAAAATATATACATATTAGTGTATTGTATTCTTTTGAATTCACTAGACAATGTGTACCATAATACACTCATTGGTGCATTTTGAGGAGTCATACACACCAATGCATATTATTTATATTAATGCATCGGTTCATACTATTGAGAAAACACATCGTTCCATAAATGATATAATGTACAATAATATTTATCGTTTCAAAATTGTACGATGCTCATGTTTGAAATATATATTGGGACACTAAAAATAATTTATGTACTGATGCGTTAAGTTTATTATACGCACCGAGATTTTAAATATTATTTACACACCAATTCATTTACCATAATATACACACTGATGCATACTAAAAATAATGGCATCGACATCTCACCTCAAATATTCGAAATTTCACTACCCTTCAATGCACATGGTAAAACAGATATTGGTACATACTAATTACACAAGCACCGGGGCACATGCTATATTAAACACACCGGGTCTCAAGATAACTTGATTGCATTGGGGATAACTATAACTTAAACACATCTGGGTAGACAAATCCTAAAATGCACCGGTGCTTCATACGAAAAGAAGGCGGAACAGGTGCGTTGAAATTATAAGAGCATCGATGCTTTGCATATGATGAAAAATGTGGAATTGATGCGCAATAGTTATAAACGCACTTGGGTGTTTTTTTTATATTAAGATCCAAAGCGTTTTTATTATATTAATGTACCGATGAATTTGATTATAATAACGTGTCGGTACATGTTTGTCAATAATGCACCAGTGAGTTTTGATAAGAACAACACCGAAAAAAAAAACCTCCTCTACAACCTCCGCCCGCCCAATTTTTTTTAGTTATATGGAACCTCCGCTAAAACCTCTGCATCCAATAGAGGAGGTTGTGATGAAGGTTTTTTTGAAAATTTTGTCAAATTTTGTAACACTAAAAACCTCCACTAGAAGGTGTTCTCCTTGTAGTGTTTGTAAGATGATAAACTATTAATTTCACTTTTGTGGTTTAAAAAACTAATGCAAACCATGAAATGCTTTTCCATACAACCTATGCTCATGTTCCAGTTCTAGTGTCATGAAAGGAAAAGGGTTTTGACTCTATTATAAACACAATAATAGATAGATAATAATAATAACATTTCCATTAGGTTAATGAAAGGTTAAAGGACACACACCTCTTCACCTTCTGACCAGTCAATGCATATAAGTATACCATCACGAGGCTCATTGTAACGTCATCAATTCTTATATCAATGAATTATTACTTAATATCTTATATAATTGCAAAAATACATTTGTCAATCTAGTGATAACCAATATTGTTTATCTCATTTGGTATTAGAGACTTGGACAATTTCGTGGGTTATAATCCGTCAATTTCTCAACCATACACACACATTCTAGTGTTTTGTACAACCACAACCACCAATTAATTTGGACAACCATACAACTATAGTATCCAATTTGAATGGTGTAATTATGTACTATCCCCACTGATGCAGGCGAGGGTGCTCCCACACCTCAGACTCACCCGCTCACAGGATCGATTACAAATCCCCTCTCTTCTGAGCCAAAGCGACTCTTTAGATTCCCTGCGGGAATCCTCTGCTTGAATCTGACCCAGTCCACAGGTCCTTATTTCCACCTCTCGGCCTTCTTCACTTTACCGAGGTTATCCCCGACTCTGTATCGGGGTTCGGGGTTCGGGGTTTCAGACTTCTCGCTGTCGAGAATCATAGCACTCTCCAACTCCCGACCTCCGATTCTCCGATGCACCTTAGGCGTTAGCCCTGCTGGCAGTGTTCCTGGTCCATACGACCATTACCCCATGACTGTGGCTTTACCTCTTGTCGTGGCTCCTCCTATCGAAAATTCGGCACTTGCGATGTCAAGGTTCACGAGCCCTCCTGAATCGCAATTCTCCGATCCCCGATGACTCCTTTCATACACTAGTCCTTCTGAGCTTAGCTCCTGGTCAATGTGACCGTCACTCCGTGACCACAGCCTTATACCTTCCTATCGGGGTTCGGGGTTTGTGATTTCGCGATGCACATGTATTCGCAACCCCCAATCCTCTGATCCCCGAAAAGCCTTGACCTCCGTCCAACTGACAACTGGCTCCCGCGCAACGGTGCTTCTCTCAGTCCCGCTATGGCTGACAGATGTTCCCCACCGATCGGGATTTCGTGGATCGCGAATCCATGATGCACAAAACTCTCGTCCCTGGGATCTCCGATATCCCGATGGACAAAATGTCGACGACGCCCGATCCTTTGCCACCTGTCCTCCTGACACTCGGTGTGGCCCCACGCTCCCAGACCTTATCGGGAAATCGCGTATCGCGATTCTGCGATGCACGAAACCTTTGTGCTCGGGATCTCCGATATCCCGATTTCCGATATGCCGATGAACGACCTCTTATCGAGATTTTCCCTGTGGCGTTGGATGATTGCCACGCGTCCTTCCAAATGGATGGTCCCGATCAACTCTCGAGATTTCGAGACTTTCGCTGTCCCGTTTCCTTCGACCCTGAGAACTCCGATTCTCCGATGCGCCAAAATACCGATGGCACTTAATCTCTGACACTTGTCCCTCTGAACGGATGGTTCTGATCCGATAGGGGTTTCGCAACTGGCGATGTCACGATTCTCTTGCCCTCGAGAACTCTGATTTCTCGATGGCTCTTAACTCCCTCGCAACTTCTTCAGATCCGACAACTGTCAGGGTTTCTTCTCCGATCCAACGGCTCATATATGTTCTCCCTCTCTGAGCTCCTCCTGAGGCTTAACCTCCGCGCACCTTCTCCCGATCTGATGGCTCACAGGATTCCTTCGTGAGATCCGACGACTGTCAGTCTTCTCTCCTGTGTGCTTATTCTGGAGCTCCTCCTGGACGTAAACTCCTCAACGGCCCAGATTTCTTCTTCCTAGCCGATCTGACGGTTGTTTTTGCTCCCTTGAGCTTTTGCGCGCCTTCTACCTTCCCTTGGAAGAAATTCCAAAGATTTAGGAGACTTCGGTTCGCGCTTCTCTTCCCCCTACGAGCTCCTTTTACCTCGAGCCTCGCTGCGCGTATAAGACGTTGTCCTTCCTGAGCTTGTCTTTGAATCCTTAAAACGATTTTGACGTCTGCGCTCCTGCAAAGTCTTCTCATGCACCCAGCGTGCTATCTCTTCTGAACTTTCACAAACACTCAGACCCCTTGGGGGATTTCATCTTCTTCCTCCCTCAGATGGAGAATAAAATGGATGCCTTCCTGGCTATCCTTCGACTCAAGCGACCTCTGGATGAGTCTCTTTGGGTATTCAGCAACCCAGTGAAAGTTCCCTCAGTGGACCTTTCTTCACTCCCAGCACTCAAAGAATTCCCTTTTCCTGTGTCGTCTGCACACTTTCTCGATGCCATTCTGGCAGAGCTTCTCAAAATCCTCAGTGATTCTAGTCTTCCTTCAACTCTCAATAGAGTTCTTCTCCAACGCAACCCATGTGTATGCTCAATGTCCACTTGGCATAGCTCCTACAAAATCCTCGGTGATTCTGTCTGCAACTGTGTCTCAGCTACACAGCCTTGCCTCCCGAGGTGTTCAGAAACCTCACAGATCTTCTTCTCCTGAGTTGATGATTTCAGTCCTGTGCCTCAACACATCTTTGTCTGACTCCTCAGAGTTCAGAAGTGCATCCTCCTATGCACAGCTATCAGAACCTCAACGTTCTGTCACACCCTCCTGGTGTGAAGCCTCAAAGACCTTCAACCTGAAATCCAGCGAACTCCTGCAGAATGCATCAACATAACACATACATTCACAACATATAATGAACACTCACAGACATGCAACTAAGATAGAACACATGCAGGAAAAATTGCTTCTGTATATATTAAAAATGGCAAATGCCTGTGTTTTACAATGGTGTTACTGAGATCTCTTTTACCTAAGGGGCTCTTAGCGCTTCCCTCCAGGTTCACCTACTCTATTAAATTACAATCAATGGTTGTCTAGTCCAGCGCCTGGATCTAGATCTCAGGCACTACACATATTAAATGCCTATCTTATCTACAGCCTGCGCAAAGGCATGGCTTTCCTGGCTCAACAACCTAAGCACATTTAATTACATTCATTACAATTTTAAATGAGGTTGTGCCTCCCTTTCAGCATATGAATGCACGCACGCTGATGTGGCTGGATGGCTGGTTGGCTGCATGGAGAGATGCTCCTGCATCATACTCCACAACTGCAAAATTCATGAGCTCATGCTCATGTGCTTCCCCTGTAAGGGGTTGGAAATCCACCTGGATCCCAAATCAGTCTTTGGAGCTTCTCATCCGCCCCACTTTGTTGTTGCTGCTGCTTCCGCTGCGCTGTTGTTGCTGCTGTCTTTTCTCTTCCCAACTTCTCTTCGCTGGTAGTCTGCGCTGATTTCAACATCAGCTCCCTGATTTCCTCTATCACTTCATCCAACTGCTCCAATGGCTGGTCTAGTTTTTGCAGTGTCCCTAGCTACAAAAATTTTTGGCCATCGGGAAGATTGTTATGATCCACCATGCCTTCTTGATCAGTTTCCAACTTCACCTGTTGGATGTGCCTTCCCTGCACTTTTACTCTTTCCTCCAAGGCTTCAATATGTTCCCACAGATCAGCAAAACATATGTTGTCCGTGTCTTCTTCATCTGCTGTTGCAAGCTCCCGTGTTGCAGTGTTTTCAGCTTCTCGGCTGAAAATATCGAGCCACTCCTCGGAATGCTCGTTTTCCTCTTCTGCTCCTGCTGCAAACTCCCCTGTTGCAGTCTCTTCAGCTTCAACGCTGAATGCCTTGAGTCATTCCTCGGAATGCTCAGTTTCCTTTTCCGCTTCTGCGTCTTTTGTTGTCAGCTCCAATGCTACAGCGCTCTCAGCTTGTTGGCTGAAATCATCGAGTCGTTCCTTGAAACGCTCCTTCTCTTTTCTTTCTTCTACTTGGGCAGTCTGCACCATCTGCACCAATTATTCTTCTTCTTCGGCAACCTCCTCTGTTGCATTTTTTCCAGCTTCATGGATGAAAATGCTGAGCCATTCTTCATAATGTTCACCTTCTCCATCTTCTGCTGCAAACTCCCCTGTTGTAGTCTCTTCAGCTTCAGTGCTGAATGCGTCGAGCCATTCCACCGAATGCTCATTCTCTTTTCTTTCTTCTGCTTGGGCAGTCTGCACCAATTCGCCTTGGACAATCACGACCGACTGTTCTTCTATTTCTGTTGTTGCATCATCTGTAACACATTTTTCTGCCTCCTCCTGGGCAAATGGTAGGAATAACTCGATTCCCCCAATCATCAGAATATCATTCTGATCTTCCTCTGTCAGCTGCATCGGCTGATCCAAATTCACCTTTGAGCTCACCTGCTCTGTCAGCTCCCCTAGATGAATCCAACTTACTTCAGAGTTTATGATACCTTCAGACAGTCTCATCTGCTCATCCCTGCCCATCTGGCAATATGGGATGCTTCCGTTGCTTCCCTGGCAGACTATGAGATCAACCGATCCCATCTTCATCAACACTCCTTGCTGAATTGAACTCTCCATGAGACCTCTAGATGGTCCCACGTCTTCATCTCTGCACACCTGGAAATTCAATACGCTTCCGCTGCCCTCCTGGCAGTCTTCGAGATCCCCATCTGATCTCCTTTCATTGCCCGGCTGGCAATGAGAAATTCCTTCGTTGTCCACCTGACAGTCTGTGAGATCCTCAACTGATCTCAATCTGTTTCCCTCTTGGCAATCTGTAATTTCTTCCCTGCCCTCCTGGTAGTCCTTGAGATCCTCAGACGATCCCAATTTATCTTCCTCCTCCTCCTCCTCATCATCATCATCGAGATCTCTCCCAGTCTCTGGCCAACAGTGACAAATCATCTCTTCCTCTGTGGCCTTGAGGTTTTCAGCATACCTCAACCATTTTCTTAACAGCCTCTGCTGTCTTTTGAACATCAACTCTCTGACTGGCCATTTTGTTGTTGCCTTCTTCATGGGAAATTCGTGCATCCGTCTCCTCTTTCTATCCTGCCGCATCCGCAGTTCGAACTCCTCTATGTCTGATTTTAATTCATAGAGTTTTCTAGTCTCTTCTTCATCCCATTTGACAAGCCTTTCTGCCTTGCTCTTCTTTCTATGGCCTCCAGTAGCCATCTTGATGTCCCTGTCTGCCTCCCTGGAAAACCAACTGTTGTCACTCCTGCAATCCTGAGTGCTCAGCTTCATCCTACAGCCTTGCTGACTATCTCTTTGATCACTACCTACCTGCAAGAAATCATTACAGAGTCCTCCAGTGCTCTGTCTTCCTCCAACTCTCCTCTGTCTGCAATATACAAACAAATTTCAATCTCTGATACCACTTGATGTGTATCAGAGTGCTTCTTCTCTTCTTTGCTCCTCTTGCCTGAAATATACAAGCAAGAACTAGCTCTGATACCACTTGATGCAGGCGAGGGTGCTCCCACACCTCAGACTCACCCGCTCACAGGATCGATTACAAATCCCCTCTCTTCTGAGCCGAAGCGGCTCTTTAGATTCCCTGCGGGAATCCTCTGCTTGAATCTGACCCAGTCCACAGGTCCTTATTTCCACCTCTCGGCCTTCTGCACTTTACCGAGGTTATCCCCAACACTGTATCGGGGTTCGGGGTTTCGGACTTCTCGTTGTCGAGAATCACAACACTCTCCAACTCCGGACCTCCGATTCTCCGATGCACCTTAGGCGCTAGCCCTACTGGCAACATTCCTGGTCCGTACGACCATTACCCCACGACCATGGCTTTACCTCTTGTCGCGGCTCCTCCTATCGGAAATTCGGCACTTGCGATGTCAAGGTTCACGAGCCCTCCTGACTCGCGATTCTTCGATCCCCGATGACTCCTTTCATACGTTATTCCTCCTGAGCTTAGCTCCCGGTCAATGTGACCATCACTCCGTGACCACAACCTTATACCTTCCTATCGGGGTTCGGGGTTTGTGATGTCGCGATGCACATGTATTCGCAACCCCCGATCCTCTGATCCCCGATAAGCCTTGACCTCCGTCCAGCTGAAAACTGGCTCCCGCGCAACGGTGCTTCTCTCAGTCCCGCTATGGCTGACAGTTGTTCTCCACCGATCGGGATTTCGCGGATCGCAAATCCATGATGCACAAAACTCTCGTCCCTGGGATCTCTGATATCCCGATGGAAAAAATGTCGACGACGCCCGATCCTTTGCCACCTGTCCTCCTGACACTCGGTGTGGCCCCACGCTCCCAGACCTTATCGGGAAATCATGTATCGCGATTCTGCGATGCACGAAACCTTTGTGCTCGGGATCTCCAATATCCCGATTTCCGATATGCTGATGAACGACCTCCTATCGAGATTTTCCCTGTGGCGCTGGATGATTGCCATGCGTCCTTCCAAATGGACGGTCCTGATCAACTCTCAGGATTTCGAGACTTTCGTTGTCCCGTTTCCTTCGACTCTGAGAACTCCGATTCTCCGATGCGCCAAAATGCCGATGGCGCTTGATCTCTGACACCTGTCATTCTGAACATACAGTTTTGATCCGGTCGGGGTTTCGCAACTGGCGATGTCACAATTCTCTTGCCCTCGAGAACTCTGATTTCTTGATGGCTCTTAACTCCCTCACAGCTTCTTCAGATCCGACGATTGTCGGGGTTTCTT
>SNQJ01S0006697.1:0-28321 GCA_010110895.2 Picea sitchensis | reverse complement strand
AATATTAAGCATATATGCCACAAAAAATAATCAACAACATCAAGGAGGTTTACAATCTCATAGTGCCAAACCCTTCACTCTTAGGTAAATGGGTCACTAGCGCCCTTGTGTTATGGGCATAAAAACCAAGAGAAAATAAAAAATTCAAGAACATAATTATTCCACATCTTTAATCCATACCCAACAAAAGTGCATCAAGATTGTAGAAATCACCCATCATGTCACCAAAGGTTTACATAGTACTCTGAAATATTTTTTAAGCGACAATTTACAAAGCAAAATTCACCACAAACAAATGGGAGTTTTTAAGTTCAATTATAATAACCTTAAAACAAATAAATTTGCAAACTCTCTCTTACAACTCAAAGATGTAAAAACTGTCATACCCACAAAATGAAAAAAAGATTCATATGATTGCAAAGTGAATCCATAAAAATATATATATATCATAAATATGTATTTCCCCATTTCATTTTTCCATTTTTCCTCCGCCAAGAGAACATAAGCAATGCACAATTAAAACAAATTCTTGATTTTTTTCGTATTAAACATTTTTCTACTCTAATTAAATAATAAGAGTTTTTCCTCTCAATAATCTATATTGAAACACGTGTTTAAGACCAAATAAGAAAGAGATATTGAATTTTTTTGAACTTATAACAATAATTATGTTATTTCTTCCAGAGCTTATTGTTGTAAAGTGATTGGGCCTAAACAAGTGTGCCCCATCCCTATATCCTCCCTTGAAATGAACCAAACAGTTTTCATCAAAATTTTCAGTTATTTTCTACAAAGCATAAATAAGAAATATGAAAAATATGTGCAACTTGTTGTTCTTTATATGAGTTTGGGTGTGCGCAGAATAATGGAACTCCTTAAATCACCACTCCTCTCATTTCTCCCTCCTCACTCACTATGGCTAAATGGGAAGACACGGGAGTGCATTTTTCTAAGTTGCCAATGAGACTTTTGTCTCTTCAACTTCATATCATGTTGATTCATGTAAATTCTTTTATTTCGTTCTCTAAGATAACTCGAAGCACATAAAGAAATCAAGATAACTCTAATGAGTTTTCCATATTGTATATCGTAATGAGAAAGAGAAATATTTCTTATATAAGTTTACAAAAAAGTTGTGTCAATCCACTTTATGAAGGTGGGATAGACCAAGAAACACAATAAAGTGAAATAAGACATAAAAACATAAAACAAATTAAAGTCAATTTGACTTTACTAATGACCAAGTCTAATATGTAATTGACCATTATAATCTAATATTTATCTTAGCACACTCCCTTAATGGTCAATCTACTCACTACACAAAACTTATCCTATAATTTTACATATTTTTCAAGGCCCAAAGACTTGGTGAGAATCTTTGCAATTTGGTCTTTTGTGGGACAAAACTGCAACTCAATAAATCCACCATCTACAAGTTGTCTGATGAAATGTCATTGTATTTCAACATGTTTGTTATGTTTGTGGAAGATTGGATACTCTGTAATTTTGATTACCCCTTGATTGTCACATAACAAGGGTGTTGGTTTTGTTTGTTGTATCTACATATCTAAAATCATCCTCCTGAGTCAAACTATCTCACATGCTCCTTTCACTACTCCTTGATATTTTTCTTCTGTCAATGAAGGGGCTATTGCATGCTACTTCTTGTCAGTCCATGTGACTACACCCATGCCGAGACTAAAAAGATATCTCGAAGTGGATTTTCTATCATCGACACAACCTGCCCAATCTGAATCTAAATACCCACATAGTCGAGGGTCTTTGTTTATGTTGCACAAAATGCCAAAGTCAAGTGTCCCTTTCACATATCTCAACACTCGCTTAGTTGCAATATAGTGATCTACCTTTGGCGCTATCATGAGTCTAGAAATGAAGCTCACAATGAAACTCAAATCAGGTCTAGTGGCTGTAAGATATATCAAGTTGCCCACTCTTTGTTTGTATATTGACTCTTTAATTGCATTAAAGTCGGTGTTGGCTGAAAGTTTTATCCCTTTCTCCATAAGTGTAGACAAGATTTTGCAATTTGTTATTCTAAACCTATCAAACAAACTCCCATCATATTTTATTTGTGAGATAAAAATGCTACTACCTATGTGCCAAAATTTTACACCTAGACAATAGTGGAGGCATATATCAATCATGTCAAATGTTTTACTCACATTGAATTTGATCTATCTATAACACTTCCCTCACTACTATAATAATGATATCATCTACCATGATATCATTACCAATTCTTTTGGCATACATATTGGAATCTGAAGGAATCTGCTAGAACCCATGTTCATCCAAGTATCTGCCAATCTTGATGTACCATGCCTTCGGTGACTTCTTCATACCATATAGATCTTTCTTCAGTCTGCAAACCAGATGCTCCTTCCCTAAAACCTGAAAACCCTATGGTTGATACATGTAGACCTCTTCCTACAAATATCCATTAAGGAAGGCACTCTTCACATCTATATGATGAACCTTCCATCGAAACTATGATGCCATGGATAGAACAAGTCGGATGGTGCTCATCTTTTCTTTTTTGTATGAGAAAAGGTCTCCTCATAGTCAATGCATTCTCACTGAGAGAACCTTTTTGTAACCAACCATGCTTTGTACTTGTCCAGTGTACCATCTACCTTGTACTTGACCTTGTACACCCATTTGCAACCAATGGGTTTCTTCCCTGGTGGAAGTGGTGTGGGGTTCCAAGTATGATTTTTCATCAACTCTCATGTTCCACTGCGATAAGTTTTTCCCATTCAGGTCTCCCTTTCGCCTCCTCAAACAAATGTCACTCATATATGTCCTAAACATTGGCCATCATAACAAAATTGACCATGTCTAGTTTTTTTTTTCTCTTTCCTCTTGATTATCTTCCCTCAATCATTTCACCTATCTAAACATCTCCAATGGTGTTGTGCCACCACTTGGGTCTCTTCCTGGGATTCTCCCCATCCTCAACTATATTTGTTTCATTGGAACATTGACTCGGGCTATCTGCATCATAAATTGTTGGCCTAGAAGACTCCTCATGCTAAAATAAATCCCCCCCCTTCAGGTAGAGTTTTCCTGAAGCTTGACACCTGAATTCTAATTCACCATTGTCTACTCAGTAATTTTGAATTCAGAAGAAGTGTGAAAAGGTCCAACTTCCTCATCAACAACAATATCTCTACTAAATATCACCTTATTGGTGTTAATATCAACCAACCTATAGGCTTTATGATTGTCGTTGTACCTTGTGATCATCATATTTTTTCCCTTTGGATCTAACTTGGTTCATTTTTCATCTAGAATCCAAGTGTAGGCAATAGAACCAGAGACTTTAAAATGGTTGTCTTTGGGACTTCTTCCAGACCCTGCTTCCTCTGGACTCTTCTGCTTTTTCGCCATCATGGGAGTTCTATTCAGTAAGTATATTATTGTGAACACTTATTTAGCCCAAAACCTATTTGGAACACACTTGTTATGCAACATACATCTGGCCATCTCTATTATAGTGCGGTTCCACCTTTCAACCACTCCATTATACTGTGGAGTGTAAGGTGTAGTGAATTCTTTTTTGATCCCATGTTTAGCACAAAAGTTATTGAATTCTTTGGAAAAAAAATTGTCGCCATTACCAGACCTAAGAGAGGTAATGTGACAACCTAACTCTTTTTATACTAAGGCTTTAAACTTTGGAAATTCATTAAACACATCAAATTTCAGTTTCAAAAAATACAGCCACATTTTCCTATTGTAATCATCAACAAACATAAGGAAATACCTGGCACCAATGATTGATGTCGTGTTCATTGATCCACAAACGTCTGCGTGAACCAGTTGAAGGACTCTATGTGCTCTACATGCTTGTCCTTCATCAAATGACACTACATACTACTTCCCTATCTGGCAAGATCCACAAACTCCCTAGATCTACTATTGAATGTCTCGAAGTCCTTCTACCAGATCATCTCGTCCCAACTAAGAGAGGTAGGTCAAATTGAGGTGCTTATACCTTTGATGCCATAGTGTACTGATATCTGAAGCACTTTTAGATGTTAGTGTATTCTCTCTGACTTGTCTAATATCCACTAGTATGAACAATTTGTGGTCCTTGACACCAAGAGCAACAATGTTCTTGGTCTCCTTGTCAAGTATGTAACACTTGTGATTGTTAAAGTTGGCATCGAGTTGAAGGTTGTGTGCCACATAATCTGTCTGATTGAAAGCAGATTAAACTCCATACATGTCACATAGAGTACATTGATGAAGATTCACATTTTTCCTCCAAAGGAAATCCACATATTTTCCTTACCAACGACTGTATACTCCTCCCCACCACCAAAGATCATTGAATCCTTGGAAGAATAAGACATAATCTAATCATCAATGTTCATGTTGGTGACATGATGCGATGCCCCTGAATCGATGAACCAAGCAGATGACTTGGGTGGATTTGTTTGCGTCGTGGCCATAGATGCATAGAATGTTGACTCCTCCTTTGTATTCTTTGGGACATGAGCCCATTGTTGAGACCCTCTCTTGTTGGTTTTATGGCAAGCCAACCTCTTTCTACAGTGCTTCTTCATATGGCCCTCCTTGCCACAATAATGGAATTTGATTGTCTTATAAGCCTTGACAGCATCCTCACTGTTGCTTTATCCTTTCTTCTTGGTCCATTTTCCTTTTCCCTTTAATTTGATAGCAAAGGCTTGCTCATAACCCTTTGTCTCACTGCTACTACCGAACTGTTTCTTCCACTTGTCCTGATGTAAGAGCTTATTCCATAGTTCATCAAAACTTAGGTCAACATTCGTAGAATTCATGTTCAAGGTCTCAATAAAATGCATGTAAGCAGGTGCTAGATTTTTTAGTGTAATTACCACCATGTCTTCTTCCTCCATCTCCCAACCAATGACCACCAATTGTTCTCGTATATATTTGATATTGAGCAAATGCTCCTCGAGGGATGCATGTTCATCCATCATTATCGAAAACAACATGTTCTACAGGAAGAAGGCTATGTCCTTGTCAAATGTCTCATGCAAATCTTTCAAATGTTTCCAAATCACTGAGGAAGTCTTCCCTGTCTAGACCTCTGTAAGCATCTCATATGTCACAAACAACTTCATCAACATCACAACTTATTTATCTTTCTCATCAAACTTATCTTGGTCTTTGCCCGCAATTATAGGGTGCGTAATCTTACCAAGGACAATATTCGTCATGCACCTATACTAAAAAATGGTTAGCATATGTTGCTTCCATGTGTTGTAGTTCCTTCCTCTGAACCTCTAACTCCCTTCCAACATGATGTTGGGTAAATATGTCATAGGTAAAGGTTAAAAATAACCGAAGAACATAGTAGTATGATGAAAAACTTGCAAATTAATAATAAATCGGTTCACAAAGAACCCAAAAACACTTTGATTTAGGCAAATTTGCTCACCACCAACCCAATAAGACTCAAATTTGCTCTCAACCAACTAAAAAATACATAGATCTAGGCAAATCTACTCACCACTAGCTTAGAACTACTCGGATCTATTCATAAATATCACCAAAAAATCAATTTCTCCTTGGATCTAATAAAAAATAACAAATCAACGGCTAAAATTTCCAAGTCTACAAATTTGGGCACCAATATAGGGAAAAAAACGTTAATCTATTTCCAATTTGTCTATACTATCAAAAAAAATAAGAAATAAGATAATCTGGGCCGTAAATCGATTTTTACAACACTTTTTCTGAGCAATTTTGTATAGATTATGTACGACTGTATGGATTCCATAAGACTATCAATGTATTGTGCAATTGTTCCGTACAAATGCCAGCTAAAAACAATGGCTGGAAATCATTGTATGATGGATGAAAAAATTGACCTTGCTTCAAAAAGAAAAACAAAGCAATCTTGGTTTTAAGGAAACCCTTTTGGCTCTTCAATGTGCTACGCTAGCGATGCCTTAATACATGTTTGTTGACAACAATCCCTAGGTCTTCATGTTCTCACAGACTCCATGGCTCTCACTGAGCTCTGATACCATAATATGGAAATCGAGCACATAAAGAAACCAAGATAACTTGAAAGAGTTCTCCATTTTTGTATATCATAATGAGAAAGCAAAAGCTTTCTTATATAAGATTACAAACAAGTTGAATCAATCCACTTTATGAATGTGGGATAGACCAAAAAACACAATAAAGTGAACTAAGACATAAAAGCATAAAATAAAGTAAAGTAAAATTGACTTTGTTAATGTTGAAGGCTAATATCTCATTGACTAATATTTACTTTCCATATTGTGGAAATCAAGCACATAAAGAAACCAAGATAACTCGAAAGAGTTCTCCATTTTTGTATATCATAATGAGAAAGTGAAAGCTTTCTTATATAATATTACAAACAAGTCGAATCAATCCACTTTATGAATGTGGGATAGACCAAGAAACACAATAAAGTGAAATAAGACATAAAAACATAAAATAAAGTAAAGTAAAATTGACTTTATTAATGTTGAAGTCTAATATTTCATTGACCATTATAAACTAATATTTATTTTCCATATTATGGAAATCGAGCACATAAAGAAACCAAGATAACTCGAAAGAATTCTCCATTTTTGTATATCATAATGAGAAAGTGAAATCTTTCTTATATAAGATTACAAACAAATCGAATCAATCCACTTTATGAATGTGGGATAGACCAAGAAACACAATAAAATGAAATAACACATAAAAGCATAAAATAAACTAAAGTAAAATTGACTTTATTAATGTTGAAGTCTAATATCCCATTGACTATTATAAGCTAATATTTACTTTATCACATCTCTCCAAATGAACAAAACAATTTTCAATAATTTTCTATAAAGCATAAATAAGAAATATGAAAAATATGCACAACTCGTTGTTTTTCAAAATTGTATTTCCATGAATTTAGGTGTGTAGAATAATGGAACTAGTTAAGTCACCCCTTCTCTCTTTGCCCCTCCTCTAAGCAACTAAGAAGTGTTTCTCATTAGTCAAGATCCACTCTCATGGTTCTCTTTTAAAAACCATTACATTGTTTTATTGGGTTTGCCTAAGTATTAAAAACTTATAATGGGGTCATCACTAGGGTTAGCAACCACTGTATTTTTAAAAGTGATTCTCATGTAATCAAGGTCCACTCTCATAGTTCCTTCTTAAAACCCGTTACATTGTTTTATTGGGTTTGCCTAAGTATTAAAAACTTATTATGGAGCTATTGACTAGTTGGTATCCCTTGTTTAACTTTCACACAAACCTTGTTGTTTTAATACATAGGCTTAGCAACTAGTGTAGTGTTTCTCATGTAGTCAAGGTCCACTCTCATTGTTCTCTTTTAAAACCCATCACATTGTTTTCTTGCTCATTGTTCTCTTTTAAAACCATCACATTGTTTTCTTGGGTTTGCCTAAGTAATAAAAACTAAAGTTTTAAATGATGTTGGTGTGAATCCTCAATGGCGGTTTAGGTATGGTTTTAGTGGAGTGATATAGATGGGAGGGACTCTATTTTTAGTATAGTTTTGAATACTTGATACATGCTTTCATGGTGGATGGTTATTTTTAGAAACTGGTTGTTCTTGGTTAGATGGCAGTTTTAGGTAGTCGGTGCTGGAAATCTGACAACTCTGGCAGTGCCGGGTGTGGAAGGGCATTTATTTGCTTTGTAATGAGACTTTATTGTATAGGCTGACAGGGGTGGCAGGGTTATCTCTTTAGCCAGTGGGAATGGAGGTTGGTGGGTCTTAGCAGTGCTTTCAAGGTCTTTTATAAGCCTTAGTGTCTTTACTAACGAAGATTAGGAACAGGGGATGGTCTGGGTTCCAATTTTATTTTATTATGTCTTAATTACCATTTAAAAAGGCATTATTCCTGGGGTTTGGCCCACTGTCAAATATTTGACCAGCTTTCTGTGTTGGCAGAGGTTTGATTGGGTGGCCAGTTTCGGTAACATGTCACATCAGATAAGTGCCCTTATGGGCACTACAGACGAGGAGGTGTGGGATCAAACAAGTCTTTTCAGCGCAGTTGATAAACTGTGTTTGAAAACCGGTGGTGGGTGTAACATCATTGTGCCTTTATTACACGAAATAAATGATTCTCTTTATTCTCCCCCGGGGTTCACAAAGGTGGCGACCAAGAGTTTATCGGTAGATGGTAAGGTTTATCCTCTGTTTCAGTCTGCGAATGGTCTGAGGCTTGGATTAACACAAAGACTATGTGGCAAAGGGACTGTTACTACTGGTGATAAGCCTGGGTCAAGTAATCAGTCGTAGCCTGAAGTGTTGGGTTCTAAACCAGTAGGCACTTCTCAAGAGTCTTTGCGCGTGAAGGATACGCGACAAAAAAAAGTAGCCAGGCCCTGGAAGCCTAAGAAGTCGAGACGTCGTCTTGTTATAGGGATGGGCATTGGCCTAGAAGAAACTTGTCATCTCTCCCTCTACGCGTTGGTAGGACGGTTCGCCTACAAGTCAAGGAGCAAAACTACTTTCACAGAGTGGATGAATATGAATTTGCTTTCTATTTTTGGCTATGTGTCGGAGTTTATGACTCTTCCTTTTGGGTGGTTTGGTCTAGTCTTCAAATCTCCGGAAGACGTAGAGCATATCTTGACTCGCTTATGGGATTTCAAGGGTGGTAGTTTAATGTTGAAAAGATGGCAAACGGGTTTTGACCCAGCCACGGAATATTTTAGTCATCGTCATGTCTGGGTACTGCGTCCAAGGCTACCGCTCAATCTGTGGAATAAAAATGCTTTAATGGCTATTGGGAACCTTCTCGGCCTCTTTTTAAAGGTGGACGAAAGCAAGCTTTGCTCACATGATAAACGTATGGCGAGGGTGTTGGTTGAGATCGACATCCATGTTGGTCTGATGGATTCACTGGAACTGGAGTGGCGTGGACAGGTGATGGTGCAGTGGCTGGATTACCAGGGTTTACCCTTCCGATGTTCTCATTGTAAACAAACGGGACATCTCCGTAAAGATTGTTCCAACTGGCTTGGGGTTGGGGGGTCGGTAGACATTATGGAAGATCAACAAAATGATCTGTATATGAGCGAAGAGGAACATGTTGAGTTGGGTGCATTTTCTACAGATTGTGATGTTGTTTCAGATGGCAATTTTTCAGGTTCGATCATTGGTAAGTTGCAGTCTTACTGTCCCAATATTTTTTTTTAAATTATCGGCTTGGGAAAGAGAGTTCTTGGAGAAAACTATCACTTTGAATATTGTGACAAATATTGAGGTTGACAGGAAGTCAAGGGAGGATATTGATAATGGAGGTTCCATTTTTGTCCCTGAAAAGTTTCCCCTTAGCTTACCTATTGTTGATCATGTTTCATCCACTCCAGTGGTTTCTTTGACTCAATCTCCTTTGAACAATGTTTCTAATTCTCAGACTGATCTTGAGTCGGCTTCAAGTTTGGATGTTGTTTTAGATACTCTGATTCCAACCCTTAGAGACTCAGATATCCCCACTCCACTTCCCACTTTTTGGGGAATGGAAGCTCAGCAGGGATTATCAACCAGTGAAATTAGTCGTTTCTCGACTGGTTTAGGGATTCAACAAGGGAAAGCCTTCCCCTGGTCTTGGGGGTTGGGGATGGAGATTTCCCCAATGAAGACTCGAAGTGCTCGTAAGAAATTAGGGCAGTCTTCTTCAACTATTGATCAGTTTTTGGTTTCTACTTCAGACCTGGGGGCACTTAGAGGCATGAAATCCCTTACGAGGGAAAAATCATGATCCTCCTCTCCCTGCATATTAGAGGGGTTGTAGGTCCCCTTAAATTTCCTTCTTTACGCAAACTTCTTATTACTATCAAGCCGGATATTATTTTTTTCCAAGAAACACTAGTGGATGAGAAAAAGGCCAAAAAGTTTTTGTAATCTCTTTGTCCTTCTTGGATGGTTAGTGCAGTTAATTTAGTGGGGAAGTCGAGTGGACTTCTAGTGGCATGGAAACATGTTATTTTTGACTTACAACCTTTTCTAAGTGTTGGTGGCATATTGCTGACAGGTATACATATTCCTGATAACAGTGGGATTTGCTTTATAAATGCGTATGGATCGTGCTCTGGGCGCAGACTCTTCTGGGAATAGGTGGAAGCTAAGGGTTTATTAGCCATGGACACTCTTATTCCAGCGGGGGATTTGAATTTTTCTACCAGTTCAGATGAAGTGTGGGGAGCTAGGGCATTATTAGATCTGTTGGCCGGTTTTTTTAAGGATCTCTTTGCAAACAATCATTTAGTGGATATTCAACCCGTGGAGTTGGTGCCAACATGGCATAATGGTAGAAGTGGGGGACAAGGGATACAAAAGAGATTGGACAAAGTGTATGCATCAGAAGCTCTTCTTGTTGATTCAGCTAGGTACAGATCGTGGGTGGAACTCCCTTTCATATCGGATCATGCTCTTGTGATTTTCCAATTGGATCATGGAATAAAGACCGTTGCCTTTCCTTTTAAATTCAACCCATCATGCATGTGTGATGAGTCTTTGGAGATTTAGTCAGGTCTGTGTGGTGCGCGCATCAGGATTATGGAGAGGAAGGAGCTCAAAGAAGACTTGCAATGAAGCTAAACAAATTAAAAGCCCGAGTAAAGATATGGTTAGCAGATAAGAAACACAAAGAAAACAGATCCTACGAAAAGTTAGAAGCTAAAATTGCTCTACTTATAAAACAAAGTTTGGATATTGGTCATAAAACTGAACTGGGTACACGACTAAAACTTCTTGAATCAGAACGGAACAAATTGTTAATGGAAGAGGAGGAATGATGGCGACTGAAGAGCAGGGCTACGTGGATCTAGTGTGGGGATAAAAATATTAAGTATTTTCATAACTTTGCCAGTTATAGACGCAACAAAAAACATTTGTGGGAAATTAAAGATGATCAGGACCAAATTCATCATGGTCAGGAGGCAATTAAGATGGAAGCAAAGAGATTCTTCAGTTCTTTTTATCAAGAATAGACTCAGAATATGATTGTGGACCAGGTTGCAACTGTGAGATTGTATCCCGGACTAGTTTCAGATGAGGATATTATCATTCTTGAAAAAGTTGTTACTAAGGAGGAAGTGTTAGAAGTTCTAAAAGGATTTAAAAAAGATAGAAGCCCAGGACCCGACAGGTGGACCGTTGAATTTTTCATATATTATTATGACCTGGTTGCAAAGGATTTGCTGGAAGTTGTTGAAGAATATAGTCTTACAGATGAGGTGAACTGGACACTTAATTCGACATTCATTGCTCTTATTCTGAAGGTTAATGGTCCTGTTACTTTTGGAAATTTTTGGCTGATTGCTTTATGCAATCTCTGTTATAAGATCATTTCAAAAATTATTGCTAAGAGAATCAGACCGATTATGTCGCGCACTTTATCAGAGGAACAGTTCGGCTTCTTGAAGGGAAGACAAATTATCGATGCAATTGGAACTGCTCAAGAGTGCCTTCACAGCATCAGAGAAAAAAAGCTTCAAGCTTTAATTCTTAAGATTGACTTAAAAAAAACTTATGATTGCATTAGTTGGGATTTTCTCAGATTAGTCCTACTCCAATGCAGCTTTGGGTTGCCGACGACAAAGTGGATTTTGGGTTGCATTTCTTCTGTAACTTTGCGGTTTTAATCAATGGCAAGCCTACGGAATTCTTTAATAGTGGCAGGGGGCTCAGACAAGGTTATCCATTGTCGCCTTTGTTATTTATTTTAATTATGGAAGGTTTGAGTTTGGCTCTTAAAAGAAGTAAAGCCGAGGGATTTCTGTCAGGCATCAAGGTAACTAGGTTTATCAAGATCCTCCATCTATTGTTTGTAGACGATATCCTTATAATGACAAAAGATTCCATTGCGGAATGGAAGGAAATCAACAGGGTTTTGATTTCGTTTTGTAATGCATCCGGCCTTCAGATAAATGCACAAAAAACTACTTTCCTTCAGTATGGTGTGCGACAATGGGTCTTGGAAGTATTAAAATCTTTTTTTCATTACCAATTTCATGCTCTGTCTGACGATTTCAGGTACCTCGGTTACTTTTTGAAGATTGACAGGTATAAAATTGTTGATTGGCTTTGGCTTTTAAATAAATATGAAAAGAGGATTAGCCATTGGTGTAATCGTTGGTTGTCCATAGGGGGTCGCTTAGTACTGATTAAAGTTGTCCTTGAAATTCAGCCAGTCTATTGATTGGCTCTGGCAAATTTGCCAACTACGATACTTCAAAGGATTCCTCAACTAGTCTTTTGTTTGCTCTCGTCGGACTGTAAAAAGAAAAAGAGTTTACACCTTTGTAACTGGCAACTTATTGCTCGCCCAAAACAATTTGGGGGTTGGGGCTCGAGGATATGTACTGTTTTAGTAGAGCATTAGTGGCGAATACTCTCTGGAGGGCCTTGATGCAGGAAGGCTTATGGTACCGGTTTTTAAAAGCTAAATATCTCCCCTTTGTTTCTGTGGAGAGGTGGTTTCGTACTGTGAATGTTTCAGAGGTAAAAGGTTCACCGTCCTAGAAATATTTAATTAAATCTTTACATATCCTCATGCACTGGTTAGCATGGAGTCCGGGATCGGGCCATTCCATATTGATCGGCAAAGATCGTGTTTTGGGCATGGGATTATCAGCTATTCTGTCTGAGAGCTCATCTATGTTATTAACCGGAGAGGCGTTTTCTATTTATACCAGGAAAAATGTGAGCCTCGCGCGGGGATGGTATGCTCAAACTGGCTAATAGGTGAGGAGTTGGAACTTGAAGGGATTCTATGTGCAGAATGGCAAACATTTCGATGTGCTCTTATTAATTTTGGGGTGCAACTGCAAGATAGACCGGACGCCTTGAAATGGACGGGCAAAGATCTGTCAGAGCAATTATCTGTTAAGAATGTGTATATGGCATTCGAAAAAAAGAAATGGATTCACAACAGTCGAGGATGGAGAAAGGCATTGTGGTCCTGGGACAGCCCTCTGAAAATTAAGCTTTTTATCTTGCTAGCGATTGAGAATAGAATTCTATGATGGGAAATACTTCAACGCAGAGATTTTATAGGTCCGAGTTGTTGTATTCTATGCAAGAAGAATTTAGAAACAACTCAGCATATGTTTGTTGAGTGCACCTTCACTTTGGTTGTTTGGGGAAAGGTAAAATTATCCATGAACATCTAGAGTCCCTAGGTCGGTAACTCATTAGCGGAGTGCTTCAAATTGTGGAATAATCAGAACTATTTATATTCATCTTTGTTGACGCTAATTTGTTGGTTTATTTGGAGGGAAAGAAATTCAACAATTTTTGAAGACGTGCCCTTTGTTCAGAAGGTGCTTCACCGAATATTATTTGCCATGAGGGAATTAAAAGTTAAGTCGATTGTTGCTACTCGGAGGACGGGGCTATCATATCCAACAGTGGGTGGCACGGTAGCTTGGTTTGATGGGGCAACTGCAACAACGAGACATAATAGTGGAGTTGGAGGAGTTATTAAGATCAGTGAGCAACGTTGTTTTAAATGGATTTTCAATTGTGGGCCAGGTACTAATACAAGAGTGGAACTGTTGGGAGCATGGGCCCTACTCACCCTAGCTTCTCGATTATCCATTCAAGAGATTCATGTTCAAGGAGACTCTGAGATCATCATTGATTGGCTGCAGGACAAAGGTCGTCTTCAGGTGGTTGCTTTGGATTGTTTGAAGGAAAGACTAGAGGAATTAATTGAGCACTTCCATAAAATATATTTTGCGCATGTGTACAGAGAGTATAACAAAGTGGCGGACATTCTATCAAAACAGATGCTACAAAAGGAGCCAGGGAAGATTATCTATTTTCAATGTGAAGAGGATCATGAGGGTCCTCAAATGTTTCTTGACCTTTTCTAGCTTTTCGTCTTGGGTCTTTTGAAGGCCTAGTTTTTTCTGTTTTAGGAAGGATAGGGATCTTATCTTTTTAGTTTGTTGTCCTTTTGTTTTGGACTAATCTTATGCCTAGACTTTTCTTTGTGGATGATTAGTCTCTTTTTGCGGATATAGCTCATGTAATGGGGGTTAAAAGTCTATCTTGTTTCCGCAGTGGGAAGGGCTTCCACTGGATATGTTTATGATATCAAGAGGTGTTGAATCTTTTGTAAAGACCAGTTTATATTTACAATATAAATATAAAGTGCAATTTTCTGTGGAAAAAAAAGTATTAAAAACTTATAATGGGGTCATTACTAGTGGGTATTATTTGTGTAATGGATATGGGTGTATTAACCTGAGTAGAGGGTCCAACGGGCCTTATAAAAGCAAAAAACAAATTATCACTAAAACACAAACCCACACGACTTGTCTCCCTTGACCATTTTAAGTATAATAAGCTCGATCTTGAAAAGAAGATTCACCAAGTGTCTACTCATGTCTAATCTTGATAGGAAATGTGGGTAAACACTTGCATCCACACCACATACCAATTGATAATGTGAAGTCATAAATCAAAATGGCACATCAAAATATTATATTCCCACTAGTGGGCACATAATATGCCATGGTACAAGTTATCCTTGGGGATTCAAATGCAAGTTGTCAAGGTAACAATGGATCTTGACCACCTTTGCCAACTCTTAGCGTGTCACGGTAAGGTGCAAGTGCAATGCACAATGAACAAAGCCTTGTCAAACACATTTTCAATCCACTCAATGATCATGATAAAAGTTTGGGCAATCACGTTAGTTTTGGACAAGTTGAGATCATAAGGAACACATACACAGTGAGCCACATCACCATGAAGATGAACAATCGTTCTACAAAGAATGCCCAATGCCCTTCTATTTTTTCTCACAATCTTTGAAGGCATGTAACCACAAAGAGGACATGCACTGAGGCCCCATCACACCACAAGAAGAACCCCCATTGATAAGCTAGACCACAAGGAGAAATGATGGTGTGTTGCCACATCTAGTTGCAACAATAACCTAGGTGCTTGACCTACAGTTTCTTTATTTAGTGTTTAATGTCTGGTGTTTTGTTTGGTAAACACATTGGATCCCCCTCATGGCAACTTTGTGTATATCAATACATAATTTTGTAGTGATGTTTTTGGAAAGACATGCATGTTTTGTGTCATAATCAATGTTTCGTACCTATAATGCAAGGTCCATCTTCAAGGTGGAACGATCAATCAAGAGTAAGATTGCAGGTCATTAATGCCCGCATGTAAATAACTATTGTATATCTAGTCATAGGGGATGATTTAATCTAAATGTTAAATGCTATTATCCACATTGTTTTATTAATATAAATCTCGTAAATAAATTTTGAAAAAATTAACCTTAGCCACAATCACACATGGCTAGCAGTCAAGACACATCGCCATGTCTCTTTGTTACAGCAAATATCTAGCCAAATCATATCATCATGTCTCTTCACTTATAGACTATAGTAATCATCATTGTCAATGCTCTGATAAATTCTGAACTACATGTAATAATGAAACATATATTGTGTTTGTGGTAGATCGCTATTAGTTTACCACCACTGGCTAAGGTTCAATTCTCAAAGCATTTCACATGGCTTCCAATAGACTGACCTCTCATTCTTTCCATATATATATAGATAACCAAATGAAACACAACAATACTAAATTGGTTTAATCCACTGATATAAGATTTCAAATTAGGCAGGAGCCCAGAATCAAACTAAAGGAAAGGTTCCCTTGAAAACAGCAAGAAGTATACACCACTTGGCTGGCCTGCCATAAAATACTAGGAAAACAATTTATGCTGCCAAAAGTGGAAATGCTGTGTACGGTTGTGAAATAGAGAAGTACCAAGGGAAAAACGATTCTATCTCAATTCCATGAGTCGTAAAACCAAAAGGACCAAATGAATCATTTACAGCTAGACAACATAAATGCCGAGGCCAAGGCCTGTTCAAACCTCCTCTAATTCAAAATTTATCCATGGTTCCATGCAATACAAACTCAATACCTTTCACAAATAAACATCATCAATGGACCTGTATAATAAAAGTTAAAAAGTTGCAGTCAAAATAGGACTTCAGTTATCAGCTTAGTATGACCCAAACATTTTAGCCATTATACATGGCAGTGTCCTTGGAAGGCAGAACAAATTGTTCAAACTCAGCTCTCATGTACATTTCATGATGCGCCACAGGCTGTCAGCTAAAAGAAAAGCCACAGGTGCCCTTTAGGCTGTTGAATAGCCTGGATTACAGTCGCTGCTCAAGCAAATAACTACACTCAAAATATCATTTTTACAGATCTCCGCAGAAGCAGTTTTGGCTTTGCACTTGGATAGTGCACGAAAGTTAATAGTCCAAAAACAACTTCTTATGTTGCTATGCAATGAAGAAAACAAAATGTCCAGGGCTTCACCAAACCAATCCAAAGGCAATCCTGGGATTGGCTCTACCCTTCAGACCTAATAGATGTTTTAAACTAGTTAAATTAATAACAGCTAACTTACTCTCGCCAAATGAAATTATAGAGGAACTAGGTCTCAGCTTGAAATCATAGCCAGATAAAAATGGAAAACTTTTTCATTCCCCATCCTTTTCAAGAGAATAAATGGAAGACTCCATGTCATTAGTGCAGTCGTCCCCATTTCCACTATTTGAAGGACTACCTTGATGACTTCCAGAATTATTAGTACGACCTTTTCCAGGTCTTGTACGCACATTGACTCCAACAGGAAATGGCTCCTAGAAAGACCACATACCAAGGTAAAAAAATTGAGATAATAACAACATAAAACAGGCATGATCCCACTATATGACAGTTGAAATATACAACTTTTCACTTAGCACATAACTAATTGGCTCACCTGATCGCCTACATTTGGACCCTCTGAATGAAAAATAATGGGGCGACACCGTTTGTCCTCATTCATTAAGCTTGAATTCTGGAAGTGTGCAATGAGAGCAGCTTTACCCTGAATTCGAGCATATGCAAGAGAAGCAACCTTTTCACTATTGAACTTTTCCCATTTCTTACCATTGAATGCCTGCAAGGAAAGGTTGCATCACCTCAGTGCACAATTTTATTTTTCGAAATATATTTTGATTTATCTATTAAATATCCAGATTACATACAGAGCATATTACAGAAAAGGAGTGCGGGGCAGGTAAGCCACCACTATAAAGCCACTAAAGTGTGGTCACATAAATAAACCCCCGCTAATCAGATTTCCTGGATATTCAAAATCAAACAAAAAAAATCGGCCTTCAGCCACCGAAACTGTACAGAATCTATGAATAGCAGTCTGGAAAGTTAAAGCTCCAAACCGCAAGCCATAGCAAAACATATAAAACTTTAAAATCAATACATAAAATTATATAGTATATTGTTATATCATTCTCTAATGCACTCGATCAAGTAAAAAATATTCTCCTTAAACACACTAATCAATAAGCTAGGGTCGCTGGGAAATATGAGAATATATTTTGGCATGCCCTAATCAAGCAAACTGTACTCCAAGAGTTTCAAATGAAAAGTTTAGAGAATAATAAACACAAGGAATGTAACCTGGAAGAATGGTACGATATGTAAAGGATCGATCATATTGATAAAGGAGTAGCCAACATTACACTTATTCTGCATGACAAGAAGTGGGAAAAATAATCAGGACAAACCCAAGGATGTCATTGTAGATTACACATATCATCTGTATTTGACACTGTTCTGGATAATAAACCACAATAATAAAGGATGCTGTAATGACAACAAATTAAGGCTTCCTGAAAGAACAAAATAGATTGTTTGTGAAGTCTTACCTTGAAGACAAAAAGTAGGTAAATGAAATCATCTTACCTTGAAGTCAATAGGTAGATAAATGAAATCGTAAGTTCCACGGAATTGTTCATCTATAGCAGCCAAAAGCATCTTTGATGTGTACCTACAAAGAGGTGCCTTTGACTTCTTAGTTGACCCAAAATAAAGTTTCAGCAAGAACATAAGATCACTAAACAGGTGGTGAAAAACAATTTCAGGTATTTACATATTTAACCATTGACTCACTTGTTAGGAATGTTCTTGATCATAAGTGTTGTCCGAGTGTCTTCTCCACGTAATATTCGGTCAATGTCAAGTTGATATTGTTTTCTATTATCAACTTGATTGGAATTGTTGTCAATTCTACGGCTCCTTCCACGTTCATTAGCATTCTCTAAGGATCCATGTATGGACATTGGTGACCCATTGTTAGGAAAGACCAGGCATCTTTGCTGTGGAGACATTGCACCCAAGCTTGGAGAAGAAATGGTAGGATCTACAACACCGTTGACACTCATCTGAGACATAAGAGTGTGAGTGCCAAATTGCAATGGATGCACTCCATGTGTACCACATAACCCCACAGCTCCAAGGGAGCCAGGAGAGAAAAGTGATGTTTCTGGAGACTCCCTAATATATCCATGTCGTCTGTCCAGATGTGAGAGATTGGTAATCGGAGCTGAACCAACATGGTGATGTTGTGAAGGTAACACTGCATTAATCAGATGACTGTGACTACCTGGAAAACAATGTGGTTGTGGCTGCGACTGTGGTTGCGGCCGTACATGCACACCATGTGCATACGGGGGTGAAGCTGACCACATAATTGGACTGTGTAGATGATGATGGTAGGAATTAGGATTACCCTGAACAAACTGGTGGGCATGTAAAGGGCCATTTCCACTTGGACTAGAATGTGGATTCAACAAGGAACCATTCCCTGCTACTCCAAAAACTGCCATAAGATTTTCAAAATATAATTAAAAATTACAAGCAATATACAAGTAACTGAATTAACAATCCTCTACTTCACCTTGGATTTGTTCTAAACAGAAAAGAAACCAAAAAAGTTCCAAAAGAAGAAACTCACCACTATCATTACGATCAAAAGATAAGTTATTCATGTTATTAGAACTGACTCTATGCAAAGACCTGACTTCAATTGATTCAGCTGGCCTTGATGGCATGGCTGCTGTCATTGCTGAAACTGCAGCAGATGGATTGTAAGACAAAGAATTGATGACATCATTGGTATACTCTGGAAGTGACTGAGGATGAAAAGATGGCAGTCTGTGTATCCCGGGGCTCATATGACCTAATGAATGACCAGGTTCTCCTTGAACTGCTTGACCTCCATGGTTTCCAATAGCTGCAACTCTAATAGGAGATGACAAATGGTGGGGAACACTTGATGATACCCCATGTAATGAACTCTCCATAAATAAACTCAGTGGCACATGGCTAGTAGAATGTAATGTCTGCATAGCTCCACTATCAATAGAACTGCTTGGCATTCCCCAACGTGTGTCAGGTCCTAGAACCATATTGAAAAACCATGTAAGTTTGGTAATATTCTCACTGATTCATATACACACCACAATAATCAGGCTGCACCAATGCTTAAAAGAAACACCGAAATTAATGGACAATTATAATTTATGGCATTCTGGGCATTGCAAAAAACTACTGCTTCAATCTTCATGGCCTAGTGAGACACAAACCAGATGGTGAATTATTCGCAGACGAAGCTCCTTGTTGCCAGTATGTATGCACTTCTTCTTGCTCCAGCTCTTGACACGACTGCTGCATCAGGCTGTTCACAATAAATATGGACTTTGGTCAGTGTACATGGTTATCCAAATGAACATCTCAACAATTGACAGATGATATTTATGCCAACAGAATAATGAATAACTATGAACAGAAGTCACCATGTATCTTAATAAGTCATAAGAGACATGTTTACTCATAAAACCCTCTCCTGTAATACCCCATTTTGGTACCCTTATTTTGTACATGGGCCAATCTGTAACTATTTTTCCTAGGTGCTATGTCACAGGGAACTTGTCAAAAGGCTTCCGTGTATGTATATTTTGCACATCTGGAATAAGTTGTGTGGCTTTCTAAAGTTCCTAACAGAAGCTCAAGGCCAAGGCCGCACTAGCAAATATGGCTAGCTTACTTGGGGTTATTTTGATTTTTCCTAAAAAGAGACATGAAGCCATGATCTAAGCATGAGGTAATCTCAAAAAGTAAGCTAATATAAAAATATGGAAATGGCTGTCATTGGAGAGAGGGTGGATAATGCTATGACAAGTGGCAAGAGTAATGGAGAGATACAAGTAACACGTGGCATTCACCCAACTCATCCCTTATGATTAGTAAAAGGTGGCATGAGTACATAAAGCCTTGATGAACATTTGGACACCTCACTCCATGCACATAAATACCTCAGTTACCCTCCATCTATATATACCTCCTTTTGAGACTATGGGAGGGTTCTTCAGTTGGTTCTTTGCATGATATTTTGACCATATTGCTGCTACTTGTGATATTTTCTGCTTAGAAAGCTTGGCAGGTGAAGGGAAATATGCTACTTATTTGGGGCTGAAATCCTATGATGGGTTGTGTTGACCGCCTCTTCAACTAGGGGGTCAACTCCATGTATCATGAAGATATGCATCAACATATGCAAACATGTCGAAGACTTTTTGGTTCTACAGGGCATTTTTTGCTCCAGCACACAGTTTTGTAAGCAGGATTACCGCACCCCTGCGCAGGTTTATAATGTAATAGGTCTACATGGATCATGTTAGGTCAGTTGCCTTAGAGTTTCTTCATTAGGAGAGTTCTTTTTGCTGAGTGTTTTTTATCCTCAGGAGGTTAATGTGGCATAACCAGCCGGGTTAATCTCCCTTGAGTTTTTCACTCCCACCCAATAAATCCTCCAAAGTGGTGAAAGGCATCCTAATGAAGTCATTCCTAGGTAGCTAGTGTTTAGGAATGTTGTAAATGATCATGTAAGACAGCACGCGAAATTTCGCGAAATTCCATCAAGTCTAGCTAGGTTTTTTTTAAGGTTCCGAATTAATTAATTGATTAATTAATTAATTAATTCTGGGTATTTAATGTAAAACTTAGGTCCCGGGATTTTTGATAGGGTATTTGTACTCAAAAGAAAGCTAATGAGACCTCCTACACCCGTGGACCAAGTTTCAACTCAATCGGACAAGTTTTGCTAGGTTGTTTGTCCACTTAGGAGTTTTTCGGAAAAACGACGGTTTTAATTGCCAAACCCAGGACATGGGCAAATGTCAATTTTGTAATAATGGTCCAAATTAGATGAAGTAAGTGGCAAATAATGATGAGAGATACCCCACCTAACCTTTCCTAACCATTACCCACCTTTTAAACCCACCTTTAATTATTATTTAATCTTTAATTTATTTCCAACTTTGAGTTCACGTCCCTTTCCCCACATGAGCTTGTAATAATGCTTTGATTGATATAATAACTCATATTAATGAGTTATGGGCCCCTCTCTCACTCCTACGCCCTTCCTCCTAGCCTCCACATCACACTTAGAGTGTGGACTCCACACTCCAACCCCACGCTCTCTCAAACCTCACATCCCTCACGTCACACTCACGCTTTCCTCCTTTGACTCACGCTTTCCCCTTGAAAGCTCACGCTCCTCTTGGCAACTTACGCCCCCCACTCTTGGAGAAAGCTGGAAACGTAGCACTTAGATGGAAATTGCCTTGGATCAAAGCAAGCAACTCCCTCACTTGCCTAATTCGCCCCCTCCTTGCTTTTCTTTCTTCACCCATCCAACTCTTCTTGCCATTTCCCCTCACCCTAAAAGCCTATCATCTCATTGGTGGTTTTTCTCATTGAGTTGTCTTCACCTTTGGATGTTTGACACTTGTTGAAGATCCAAGAGGGGTCTCCTTAGCTTCTGAAGCTATTTAAGAGACCTCTCACTCCCTCATTTATCACATTTCATTATTGCACTGTTATGCTACTAGTTTATCACCATCCCACTCTCTCTATCTCTCTCATTATTGTCGTATTTCTTCACTGGTGTTGTTCTTGAAGGGCTTGTGGCAATTAGTTGCCACAACCTCTTCCCATTGGATAATAAAAGGAAATAGCTTTGGAGGACTCAAAGATCTCAAGACTTGTCTGGATTCTTTACATGATTATGAGGTGAAGCTGTTTTTGTTTTAAATATTATTGTGATTATAGATAGATTGTTGGGTAAATTAGTTTACTTGGCTAGGCTTAGTGATTGTATAATTGCTAGCTTATATGATTCGCATTTACTAATGATAGAAATTGGTTTATGTTATTAGTGTGTGCAATCATTATCTATTCATCTCACGTTTCGTTTAAGACCTGCAGATTACTTTAAGGAGAAGATATTGGGATAGATCCAAGCACAGATTTACTCCCACTTCTCATTTACACTCCAAAACATTTTCTAATTATTTCCATGCTCTTCCATTTATGATTTTAGTAGCTAATATGCTTAGATAGGTCAATCAAAACACTATAATTTTCTGGTTTACATATGTATGAAATTTCTGCCTAAAAACAGAAATTTCATAACATCTTTTGAGTGTGTTGCAGCTCAAATAAGCAAGCAGTACCTTGCTGATTTTTGCAGATTCTCGCCAGGACAAGAGGGCATACTGCCCAATTTCATGCACATCACACCCTCAAACAACTCCTCTCATTGTGGTAAACGTTTCTCTTTTTCTTCTATATTCTAAATCACTGTAAAGCAAGCCCAAAGGAGCAGTACCCAAGTGGCTTGCATTCTTTCCCTTTCCGTCTTATTTTTGCAAGTTTTAGATTAGATCTCTTTTCGTTTCTTTTTCTTGCTTAGTTTAGATAGATTAGTTGTGATTTCTACATGCATGCTTAACTTAAAATAATCTAGAGTAGATCTCATAACATATGCTAGCTTAGAGCCAGTGGAGGCACCCTGGATCTTTTGCTTTCAGTTTATTTTACCTTGCATGCAATCTTTAATTTCTTAAAGCTTCACCCATCACACATGCATGCGCTAATTGGTTAATTAACTTTTCGATTGTCTTTTACTTTACATGCAAGCAATTGTTTCTTAAGTCTTCCATCTTATGTACATGCATGCAAGTATCGATATCTTAAGGGCATAAAGTATTCATCTTTTACAATTCCGCAGGTTACTTTCAATTCTTACACTTCACATGTGCAATCTAATAAACTAAGAACTCAATCATTAAATCCGATTTGGGTCCCCAAGGCCTTTTCTGGAAACTAAAATTTAACTTGCAATCAGTTGTCTAAAGGCTTCAGCCTTCTTATCTTTCATTTTTCAGTATTTTGGCAATCTCTTGTTGAGCAAGCTACAAGCACTCAATCGCACTTTGCAATGTTTAACTCAATGGTCTAAAATTTATTAATTAGACTTAATAGGACACCTTAACTCACCATCTTCGCCACTTAAAAACTGGGGTTTTGAGGAAAGCCACATAAAGTTTTCTGGAGTACTTGGCCTTAGGGTTGACCTATGAAGCTAGGGTAGGCCTCGTTGCCTCACTTCTTGAGCATCCAACAACCACTTGGTAATAGGAGGAGGAGAGTTTTGGGTTGACACCTAGATAGGGATAAAATTAATCCCACACTTAACCACTTAATTCAATTTTCAGTCTACAACACCAAGCAACACAGTTACACACTTGCAAGCTCACTGGTCTCACTGTCTTTCAATCTACATTCATATGCAAGTTGATTTATCTGTTGTAGAATAAATATTTAAGTGGTTATATCTTTGTCATCTGGAACTTACTTTACGTTTGCAAGCTTTCATCTATTTTATTCCTATATCTATGGTGTGATCCTTCAAGAAGTGTGCATCCACTTGGAGGCATTCTNCTTGTTGTAATACTTTGTAACTTGTAATTATCTTGTAACGAACATCCCCTTAACTTAGTTGACCCCATTGCCCAATCTTAGGCACTAGTCTTAGTTTCCCTAGGAAAAGGTCTAACTCTCATACTTCGATAGTCGCATCTTGCATTTGTTGATTGACATCTTAGGCTAGATTTCCCTTAACCTTTTAACCAATTAAAATAAACTCCTAGAACACTTAATCGTAAATCTCATCTAGTAACTAGGGTCTACCCCCCTTAGCTTCCCTAGGAGTTAGCCTAGACGGAAGAGGTTCAAGTCAAAGTGATAGCATGGGCTTTGAACCTAGGCATTGTGCCTCCGAGGGCACACTAAGTGAGCAGGACTTAGCTCACGTTTGCAAGTGTGTATAAGGACGGCAACAGGCTGCTACATGTATGAGGCTAGACTACTACAAATGAGAATCCTAAGTTGAGCAGAATCTATTGAGCATGGAATCCCTACTAGCCCATAGCCTAGCAGAGGGTTTCCCATACTAGTTAGCAGGTTTGCAGGGGGAGTACCCACACTGATAGAAGGTTTTCTCATCCCGGTAACGAGCTCGAAACTTAAAAGAGGTGGGGAGTGGAAATAATGTCACACAGATCAAAAGTCCTGCGAACTCTATCAATATGCTTGGCTGACATCATCCAGTGTCGGAATAGAACCTCACAAGGTGCCAAACCCTCCAAACACCACACCACCCACTTAACCACCAAAATACTACTCTAAGAAGCAACATCAATCAAGCCAAGACCCCCCTCGTCCTTGGGCATAGTGCAAACATCCCAAGGAACTAGAGGCAAACCTTGCTCACCACCATTTCAACCATAAGTATTCCCTCAAGAGTTGCTCAAGCCACCGAAACAGAGTCTTGCTAGGGTACCAAAAAGAGACATAATACACATGATACGCTTGGAGCATGCATCCAACCACATTCAACTTCCCTGCAAAAGGGAGGTCCTTATGATGCCAAATATGTAACTTTGCAATCTCTAAAGACACGAATCCAACATAGCAATCAACAACAACCCAACCCCAAAAGGGATACCCAAATATCTAATTATAACTCCTGGATGAATATGGGACCAAGCTACGAGAATCCACTGAGGAGGGGAATCCAATCCAATAATCCAATAATCAGTTTTATGAGCATTGACCATGGTCCCTGAAGTAAAACAAAAGTGTCCAAGCAAGAGAGAGCACCATCAACAGACCCTTGATCGGCATTGACAGAGAAAAGAGAGTCATTTGCAAAATGGTTATTAACCATCTTTGAGCCATCCGAGAGCTATATACTTTGAACCTGTCTCGCAATACGTGTTACCTCCAACAAATAACCCAATGCATTCATTGTCAAAACATATAAATAAGGAGCCAAAGGGCACCCCTGACAAATGGACCAGTGAAGAACAATCCATGGGGACAAGGATTTGTTAACTGAAACAAAGGTCAAAGCATTGGTGAGGATAATGTTCACCATGGCCACACATCGAGCACCAAAACCTAAGCAAGACAACAACTCAGAGATAAAGGACCAATCAATTCGATCATATGCCTTATCGAAGTCAATCTTCCACACAAGACACTGTTGATTAGTCTCTTGTGCCCACTCCATAGCCTCCCACGTTGAAAGTTGAAACCACAATATCAAGAATGAACCTCACCTAAACAAAGCCAATCTACTCCGACCAACCCACATACCTTGCAACTGACCAGATCCTCAAAGCCAAGGCCTTAGTCATTATTTTATAAGCAACGGTGAGCAAGGTGATCGGTTGCCAACCCCCGATGGTATCTTTTTCTGTGTTCAATGACAATGGAATTTGGAAGAAACTCACTAGGGAAAAAGGTTAAAACATTTGAGAAAGTTCACCATTAAGTTCAACAAAAACTTTCAAAATTTAGAAACATATACGATGATGGCTAAGCAAGAATTAATAATGATGATGATGATAGTGGTGTACTATCCATTGAGACCAACATTGGTAGCCTCAGTTAAATGAAAAAAAGATTGATTATTCTGTTTTATTATGTTGTTTCTAAGCTCAAATAGTTTGCAAATAAGAACACAAAGCTTACTTTGGTTTTCAAGGGTTAACACATCATAATATCAATGGTATTACAAATGTTTTGAAAATGAGATCTAGTCTTTGATTAGGTTGCACACTCCAAGAGAAAACGTTTTTCATCTTCCACCTTGTTAGAATTGCCAACTTTATATTATATAACTTAATAAGGAGGATGCTATTAAGTTATATATAAATATAAAAAATTAATGCAACATATAAAACATATAAATTATAATTATATATAGGAATTGATGGAGGAAAGCGATGGCAACAAACAACGATGGGAGGAGTTGCGGGGATATGGAGAGAGGTAGGAACAGTGGTGCAAGATGTCATATAGGTGTGTGGGAGTGTCGTATGATAGGATTGGAGGAAGGTACGACAACAAAAGCTTTAGCACATAGGTTTTTCAATGGTCTATTTGCAGGAAAAGCAATGAGAGAGGTCAACAATAGAGGGAAAAAGAGTTTGGGAGCAAGACGAAACCACAACTGTACCGTACGAACACGATCCATACTCACACAGATTCAAGTGTACCGCACCAAGAATTTGTTGTGGATCGATCTATTAACACACTAGACACCAATCAAGTGTGTCAGCAAGCAAGGTTCGATCTATTAACACACTAGACACTTGAATTTGTTGTGGATCGATCTATTAACACACTAGACACCTTGCTTAATCTCCTTGGGTTTGATAATGTGCACCAATGTAGACACCATTCAAGGGAAGGTTTTCCCCCTGACTACACTCCTTTGAATCCGACTGAGAATGAGAGTGATGTCTGAGTGATGGTGTGCTCCTTGAATGCCAATTTCTTAGGTGTCGAGAAGGGTTCTTCTACTCCTGCTATAAGGTAATGTGAGTGTCTTCGGGGGCAAGCTTGTGATCAGCTTGAACGCAGATTCTTAGACTATGGTTATCCCGAGCTTGTGATCATCTTGAGTGCAGACTCTTAGACTATGGTTTTCCATATGCATGTAAAGTTTAAACAAGCCTTTATGCCTAGAAGGTGCAATTGAGCAAGCTGAGGGTTTAGGGCTTGTCGAGCCGAATGGAGACAAGGCTTTCGTGGTTGTGGGGGAGGACTCGATGATGGGCAAAGAAAAGCCAACCCCTAGTGAGAATCCAATGTAGCCTCATGTGGAGCCCTGACCAAGGAGACAAGAATCCCCTCTCAACCATCCGTTTAGAATGTTGTTCCACCCCTTCCAAATCATGATGAATTCAACTTCTTCCTTATTAACAACAAGGAATATTTTTTAGGGGTGCAAACATTTAGAGACTCAAGCCACTTTATTCATTTTACCCGCATGCCAAATGAAGATGCTTTCAATCACTAGTGTCTATGAACTGGGAGACCAAGGGTATATCCTTAAACTCTTACTAGGGTTTGAGTTCGAAATATGTATGTCTTTTGTTTAACTCGAATGTTGCAACTTGTCAGGGTTATAATATGGTACTTGGAACATTGATGGTTCTCTTGCTAATGTTCAATTATAGAGGAAGGATTTTAACACAAAAGACCGTGAATAGGCCAATTATACCCTTTGGTTAGAATTCCTTTCCCTTCTAGTAGATATGCACTCATTTATTGATTTGTTTGCTCGCCAGTTCAATAAAGTTCTCATCCTTGATGGCCAATGTAATCCATCAAAGCTGACCCGTGGGTGTGTGTGGAGGTGGACTTGAGGTAGAAGCTTCCCCCCTTTAATTTCAATCTGCACTATTGATGGAGTCAACAACGAAAATTTTAGTATCTCAACCTGTCAAATGCTTGCTCTACACGCTAGGCTCAAGATCATAAGATTAAGGATTGCCCTCTTTGCAGGCCCAAGCTCAAGGAGTTTGGGCATGACACCTTCTCAAGGTGAAGAGTTGGGGGGTTCCTTTGTGGCCTCTAAGCAGGGTGTTGGTGGTGGTGGTGGCTCTTCAAGGGGCATACGTACTGGGGGAGGTGCCTGCTTGGGTGGTGGTACAGATTCAAGAGTAGGTGGCACTAAGCCTAGTGATCCTAGTGGTGGCCTTGGTGGTTTAGGCTCTAGTGGATGGAGTTCTTCTATACCTAGAGTTGGTGTTGCCCATCCTTCTAATCCTCAAACAATTTAGTTGTTGGTTCCTAGTGCATCCTTGGTGGTGGGGCAACCACACTTGCCTCAAGCTTTAGTTCCTGAAAGCAGGAGGATTGTTGTGCATCAAGGGTCCAATAGTATGGACTCTGGAGATCAAGCAAGGTTGGCAAGTTTGGTCTCACAAGAAAAAGGGGATTTCCTCCCCTACTCGTGTCAGCAAGCAACTAGTGATCCTAGTCCTCAACAATGAACAAAATACTATAAGGATGCAATGATTCACTCACCAATGTAAGTTTTAAACCTGCGAAGTAAAGCAATGCATATAGATTCTTAAGCAATACAGAAATTAATCAATGGCTCATACACAGAGTACACAGAGATTTTTACCGGAAACCCTCAACTGGGAAAACCTTTCTTATTTTCATTATCTCGAATTTCACCATTCGCCATACAATATA
>SNQJ01S0006696.1:355290-379138 GCA_010110895.2 Picea sitchensis | reverse complement strand
GTAGTTATATGAACAATCCAGGTAAAGAACATTGGGAGGTGGTAAAGTGGATTCTCAGGTATTTGAGAGGTACTACTACGCATGCATTATGTTTTGGAGGTTCAAACACTTTTCTACAGGGATATGTTGATTTAGATATGGCAAGTGATAAAGACAGCAGGAGGAGCACCACAGGGTATGTTTTTACTATAGGTGGAACAACAGTAAGTTGGATTTCGAAACTGCAAAAGGTTGTTTCACTTTCAACAACAGAGGCAGAGTATGTTTCTACTAGAGAGGCCAATAAAGAGATGATTTGGTTACAAAGGTTTATGGAGGAATTGGGAAAGAAGCAGGAGAACAACAGGTTGTACTGTGACAGTCAGAGTGCCATTCACCTTGCAAAGAACTCAATCTTCCATTCAAAGACTAAGCATATACAGTTGAGGTACCACTTCATATGATCTGCCTTGGAAGATGGACAATTGAAGATGGAAAAGATACACACTAGCCAGAATCCTGCAGACATGTTAACAAAGGGAGTAACTAGGGATAAACTGAGTTCTTGCTCAGTTTCAGTTGGTCTTCAAGAATGAATATGAAGATGAGAAATTTTCCAGGTCCAAGAAGGTTTAGAGTCCAACATATACAGCAACGGTGGAGTTGTTGAGATCAGTCTCCAAGTGGGAGATTGTTGGTTGTGGAGCCTGTTGCTACTAGAGAGGCCAATAAAGAGATGATTTGTTACAAAGTTTATGGAGGAATTGGAAAAGAAACAAGAGAATAACAAGTTGTACCGCGGACAGCCAGACAGTGCCATTCACCTTGCAAAGAACTCAATCTTCCATTCAAAGACTAAGTATTGGCGCCATTTGAGGTACCACTCATATGATCCGCCTTGGAAGATAGACAATTGAAGATGGAAAAGATACACACTCACCAGAATCCTGCAGACATGTTAAAAAAAGGGAGGTATCTTAGGGGATAAACTAGCTCTTGCTCGTCAGCTTGGTCTTCAAGAATGAATATGAAGATGAGAAATTTTCCAGTCCAAGAAGGTTTAGAGTCCAACATATACGACAACGATGGAGTTGTTGAGACTGGGCCTCCAAGTGGGAGATTGTTGGTTGTGGAGCCCGATTATCTCTTCCCCTAATTTATATGGTCTTTACTAGCCGCGGTTACCCCCATGAAGTATTTAGGTTAATCTAAAAGTATTTACACTGTTCCACGTGGGGGAGTGCGTAGGGGGTACCCCCTCAAGGGTCTAGGGAGCGGGGGTTCGGAGGCTAAGCCCCCGAAGAAAAATTGCCTTATAAAAAAAAAGTATATTGTAATTTCAAGTTGTAAATTTGGACCGCTCATTATAAGGTCAGCGATCTAATCTGTAGAGATTATGTTAGGTTTTTTCCCTAGAAGCAAACCCTCTTTATGAGGGAAATGTGCATGCGGCTAAGGATTGATGGCGGTGAATATTGTATTCCCGAGAGAGATCAGGAGAGAAAGAAGAGGAAGTTACAACGGGTTTTGTTGTAGGTTGTATCCCTTCATTTGTTGGATAATAATAAAGGAAGGACCTGGCAATTTCTCTGGTGGACGTATCCCACACTGGGTGAACCACGTAAATCTGTGTCTCTCTTCTATTGTGTGTCTTCTGTTTTTTGTTTTTGCATTTGTTTTATTGTATTGCTCCGTGGTCCTATTTTTCTAACAATTCATCGATGTTGTGCCAGGGGATTTTGTGGAAATCACACCATTTTCCGGTGGCCTTCTTTGTCTTCCCGTGACCCTTGTTTTCCTGTGGCTTGGATAGGTTTTCAGGAGACTGTTTGTTAGGACTGTATTTATCAAACTTTGGTTGTTGCGGATTTGCAGACCTGAACTCCCGTTTGTTCTGGTGCTTAAATGTTTGCTCGATTTTAAAATCTTATCGATAAGCAACACCGAGTGATGAGATTTCTAGAAAATCCATTTTAGTTAGGATGTATATGTGTAGAGCCCCACGGTATTTCAAAACCAAATGTCGTTCGGAGTCTTTGATACCCATCTTGGTGTGTAAGGTATGGAAGGTATTGGTGAACTCCAAAACTGCTTGGCCCCTCTCTTGTCGCAGTGTGGTCCATCTCATGTACTGGTCCTCATAGTTGCCAACAAGGTAATACTATTCCTTTACTGCATCCACAAGAAAATCCCAAGTGGGCTCGGCCCCATATATTTTAGACTCCTCTGTGGAACTTTTCTCCCAGTAATTTTTCCACCAATGTTTGACATGAGGGAGATCTCTAAGGAGTGCGAAGGTGATCTTTTCTCTGTCGGAAAAATTGTGAACAAAGAAATAACCTTCTAGCAGATTTAACCATTTGTCTAGGGATTCTGCATCTATCTGTCCTTCAAATATAGGAATATTGAAGTTTATTTGTACCTTGAAAGGGGCGGCGCCTCCGTTCGAAGAAGATGCTTCGCCTGTTGGTAGCCGCCGAAGGATTTGCATGAAACAATCCATCATCTCGTTCCTCTTTTGCATGAGGGCTTCCTCAATCAACAGTTTGAAAGGATCTCTTGTCCCGTCATATTTATTCTCTCCTGCCACGAGAGGTCACTTGGGCGTGCGAGAGCTTCTGTCCTCGAGATAAACAAACTCGAGACCCAACTCTTTGYACTTCGACCTCGTTGGGGACATGCATTAAGATGACAAGGAGCATACCGCTCTGATACCACTGATCCAGATTTTATGAGCATAACGAAATGAATACAGATTATTAACAGGTGCTTAACACAAAATAACAGAGATACAATAAAACTAGTTTTCTATTCAATAATGAAATAAGCTGAAACTATAAAATGCAGCAGAAACAAGCTTGTTGGAATGGTGGCGGCTTATCTCTGAGAAGAGATGTGACGACTACACGGATTCGTAAGAAGAAGATTACAATGAGGCTCTGAAGGCATTTTTACAATAAACAAGAATTCAAAGAACTCCAGACATCCAAAAACCTAACCCTAGGAGATGAAGCACCAAAAGTCATGTGGGCCCCGTTTGGGTAAGTTAGTGCATTAACTTCACGAGGTCGTAACTTTTGCATACGATCTTCGTTTTATGCGTATGATATCCTGTTGGAAATGTATCATCGAGGAGATTCATTTTGGGGCCTCAATCATATCATATATTATCATTGAGAACCTCGATCGTGAAAAACCTTCATTTGGGCCCTCAAATTGGCCCTGGAAGTTAAAAACTGCTAAAAATAGTAAATTGCCAAAATTGCCGAAAAATTGTTTTGGGCCAGTCGAAAAAGGTGGGTGGCCATCGATATCCACCTGGATCATATTGCCACTGGTAGAGATTTCATACAACAACATTTATCAAAGAACCATTAAGATGACGCCATTCGAGTTTCTTTATGGGTGACTCTGTCAGACGCCTTTGAGTTGGGATCGGCTTGAGGATAGGGTCCTGGTGGGGCCAGAAGAGATCCAAGAAATGGAAGATCCAATGAAAACAATAAGACAAAGGATCAAGGAATTGCAGGATCGAAAAAATATTTATGCTGATGTGCATCGTGTCGATCCTAGTTATGAAGTTGGCGATCGAGTCTTCTTGTAGGTGAAACTGCATAAGAATTCGATCAAGTTTGGAAAGGGTTCTAAAATATCTCCTAGGTTTGTGGGAACCTTCAAGATTGTGGAAAAGAAGGGGCTCATGGCCTATCGACTAGCCTTGCCTGATTCTTTGAGGCGTATGCACGATGTTTTTCATGTATCTGTTTTGAGACATTATGTTAGTGATCCTACACATGTTATTGACATGATTTCCTTGCAGGTATCGGACGAGGGTGCGCTCATGGCAGAGCCAATTTGCATCATGTACCATCACATTCGATAGCTATGATGTCAGACAGTATATTAGGTCAAGGTCCAGTGGGACAACTATAGTTCACAATCGGCGACCTGGGAGGACACATATGATATGCGTCAACAATTTCCATTTTTGTTTTATAGCTAGACATATGATATTGTGATACACTTTATTTCAGCACTTACATACTGTGAAACTTTGGGATGAAGTTTAAAACAAGAGGGGGTGTATGTGACATCCCTCTCTTATACGCACTAAGCAGACTTATTCCTTGAGGACACTTGCGTGCAAGTGATCCATTTCTTTATATGATTGGTTGTTTTGATTATGATTATGAGATATCATGGATCTGATGATATGTTATTTTTTCTATATTTACATCGACGGGTGCTATTGACTGGGTTCTCCTGAGTGTGCAGGACTCTGGACGTTAGAGGATGTCGATGGCATCGATGGATCTCCTTGGACTCCGGATCGAGTCAGGGAGTGAACTATTATGGTTTGACTGTCTTTGATATTAAAAATGTGACGTATGACTAGATATTATGATGTTGATTGTTATAGATGACATGTTTCGTTGATGGATGCAGGCTGACGATAGCTTGCCAACCAGACTCACATTTGGATTAAAGGGGTCACACACAACAACCAGAGACATTGAGAGAGAGGTGTGGCAACAACCCTTTCACAACCTACTAGCACTCTCGCTGAGGATCAAACTGTAGGTTAAGGATTACCTAGTTCGAGAGATCCACGATGACGTGAGGGAAGACTGTGACAGTCACTCGCAATGATTCTAAGGGGCATGCAATAAGGCAAGGTCCTTATTCCTTATAGGCCCTTAGTCTTCTACAAGATCACTTGATAGAGTATTGACTCCAGGGGTTTGACATCTACCAAATTCAGTCAAGAGGTGAGTGGCACCCTTGGAGAACGAAGTACATCTTTAAGGGCATGTCGTGCAAATAAAACAAAAAGAGGGGAGTGGCACCCTTGGAGCACGTAGTGAATCTTGAAGGGAATGTCATGGTTTTAACTCGGGTAAGTTAATAAACCTAGTACCTAGAAAACTATGCCTCCTTTGGACCTGGTCGGCCTTAGAATAGCTGATGGTATGAGTAAAGTTTAATGACTAATTGTTCCCTTAAAAAATGTCGCCCAACCTAGTGAAATTAAAACCTAGGTCTAAGTAGAACATGTGAACAAAGAAAAACTAAATAGACTTGTAACAAGAAGGGGGGTAAGAAATTCAAACATTATTTATTAAAGTAAAAATTATAATGGAGGATTAAATTTATTAAAAGGGTAAATGGTTGTTTTTGTCTAAATTTGCTAATTTTGAACTTAGTTAAAAAGAAAAAGGGGAAACTTAAAGAAAAAGGGAAACTTAAAGAAAAGGGGAAAGTTAAAGAGAAAGGGGAATGTCTAACTTAGTAGAGAATATAGCCTTTGGAACTTTCTTTTTTGGAACTCAACTAGGCTTTAAGTAAGGCATAAGTCATTTTAGAAATGTAAGGGGATAAAGGGACATCGAGGAGCGTTTTTAGGAACGATTTTAGGTGGGTGAGGGAAATACGAAAATTTAATTAATTAATAAATTGATTTTCTGGTGCAACTAAGGGATCGGGTGACATGTGTATGGGGGAGGTTTGTCCTAATTAAATTTAATAAAAAGAATATAATTAGGGTTTGGAAGACTAATCACTAAGAAAAATCTATAAAAAGGATGGCGGGGGAGGAGTATGGATCACGTCTGGTTTGCGTAAGGTTACACTGCTAGAATTTTATCTTGAATGAATTTCTCTTATGGGAGTTGGAATACCCAGCTCGGGTAACGAATGGTAGCTCGACCTTGCGAGGTGAGCTGGGAGCTAGCATTCTCTCGTATTGTGTGTGTGGCCCCTTTGCGGCTCGGGGGGCTTAGGGGGAATAAGAGTAACCCTAGCGTTTGTTGGGAGGTACCGGTGAGGTCTTAGCGGTTGGCAGGCATGACTTGGATGGAGCGTGAGCACGGGATAGTCACTTTCGGTTCTTCGCCATTAGCTACGATATGCTTGTGTAAATTTTGTATTAAAAAGGTAGTTAGTTTTATGTATAGGAATAACCTCCATGGCAATGTACACATGTATAAATTTCATTTAAAAGATTAGTTTAATTTCTATATATGAATATCGATAATGGCGAATGTTGAAGATAAATTTTGGACCACAGCTGTGAAATGTATTTCAGATGGAAGAACCTTCTCATCGTCGTTTCGACGACCTTGAACGTTAGTATGCATAGGTTTTTTATTTGATTTTGATCGGTATAAGATGTGTTTTGTTTAATGGTATTCTTCATGTTTTGCTCATAAGAGTTTATGTTGCATAAAATTGATTTATGTAGCACTGCAACATGGACCCTTTTATTTATTTACCTATAGTTTACTCATTCTGGTAGCGTTGTAATAAATGTCTAAATGAATACTATATTACTGTGGTTTATTCTTCTTGTGGGGTGGCATTGACAATGTCTATTTGGATATTATTTCACTGGTTTTATTCTTCCTGCGATGCAGCTATGAAAATGTCTAGTTGAAGATTAATTTACTATTTTTATTTTCCTTGTGGCACTCTAATAGAAGTGTCCTTGATTATTATTACTTGTGATATTTTTCCTTAACGCAACCATAACTTTCCCTTTGGTTTATAGACCTGTATTTTTGTTGCACAATCTCTTGGGTAATTACTGTAATTGGTTTTTTTCCTTTCCTGTACCTATTGTTTTTAGCCTCACAGCTCTTCCGAAGAATATGTGTTCCACACATGGTTGTAATCCCCAAAGTGGGAGTTACAAGTTCCTTATTCCTCAGTTCTTCCTTGTTCGTTGTCATTGAGAGGATTTTGAACACCTTTGTTGTGGGCTTGCACCGTGAGTCATTAGCCCTGCGGGCCATGGTAAGTCAACCTGTTGTTACAACTTGCTTGTAGCGACCTGCCTTGGGGCCTGCGAGCAGTGTAAGCTTTTCCTTTTCATGTTGGGGTTTTCCTTAACGTTTTCTGCTCCTTTTATTTTAGTGTTAAACGTTTGGTAGTCTTAATGGTTTCCAATCGCCCCTCCCTTTGCGCCAAAATAACCACGCTCAAAGATTTTGGGTTGCATGAGCCTAGGACGTCCTCCTGTGATTCTTCCTTAAATCAATCTGTCAATTTAAATCGCTATTGTTAGTGTAGATAATTTTTGTCAGCTCCAGGTTCTTGCTCAGATCCCTAGGCTCACGCCCATACCCACGTCGTTCCCCACTATAGCATGCTATCCTCCTTGGTCAAGGAAACATTTATCTCGACGACTGGTGCTTTCATCCTCTAGCCTATACGCCTTTCGTTTTTCTCTAGCTCGCTTAATTAATTTTGTTTTTGATGGAACAAGAATCCCACTTTTAACTCAGAACCCAACTTGGAAGTCATAACTCTGATCACGCTCCTTTAATAACTTTCCAGGATGAGATGGACCCTATTAAATCCCTTTCAATGGTTTCACTCCTTAAGCATTCGAAAAAACACCTTAACATTAATGACCACAAATTACTTGCTTACCATCAATTAAATTTGGTCGGGATATCAAGTGGCAATTTTGTGTATATCTGGGTATGGGTGCGCGACAAGTGGTGGGTCCTTTTTGTTTAATTTCCTTAACAGTTCAGAGATCCCTTATTTTAATCACACCCAGATTATTGATCCCTTGATTTTATTACTCTTTTATTTTTGGGCTTAGTTATGCCGAGAATTGTTATCCCTTGAAATAACTATGCAACGTTTTTTAATTATAAATTACACAGAGATTTTTATTTACTACACAGAGATTTTAATAATCATGCATAAAAAATTAATAATTAGTGGTTAGAGTTGTCAATGCTTCTGATTTTCAGATTACTTTTATTAGGATTATGGAAGATGGAATATGGCAGGGGGTCTATGATGGAGGTTAACATATTAAAATATGTTATGAAATTGTAGCATCATCAAACTTTTCAATAACCTTCAACGTCATTTTAATAATTCTACAAAAGTTTATATAAGTTATTTTTGTTTTAATTGCCTACAAAATTGTTTCTAGGAAAAGCATTTTCTATAGAATCCTTTCAAGGAAGCTATATATTTCTAGGTGTGTGATACAATGGGAGCAACTAACATAAACAATGTAATTTAACAAAGTGATGCACCTTGCCATGTTTTGATACTATGGGTGTGAATCAATCTTCACAGTAGAGATCCTTAACATAAATAGTTTGATTCAACAAAGACATACACTTTGTTATGTTTTGGTACTAGGGATGTAAATTGATCTTCAAGGTAGTGATTCAAAGTAGTGATTCAATATTTAGCTCATGGAGTTTTTTCCCAAGCATTTATACGATATTATAAATGAAACTACATTATTTTAGATGGTATTCAATTCCATAATAGGTTTGCTATCAATGAACATGTTATTTGGTATATTAGGACCATTGACAATTTAAGTTGGTACCTTGACGCCTTGGTTGTGTTTGTTAAAGGTTTAGATTTGATTGCGCTTGGGATTCTTGTGCGCTCATCGCACTGTGGCAACATGATTCCTTAAGTTTGTATCATTGCGTGCGTTGATCAATAATGCATATGAAACCTGGCTTAGGGTCATGTGCCTCCTAATGTGGATGTTGTTGTTTTTGTAATTGAGGTTTGTACTTTTATTGTAATGTCTAATTGCGGTCTCTCGTTCGTTGGGAGGGTTCTAGCTACTTATCGTGGAAGTTGTTGTGTTTAGATTGATTGATGTTGCCTTTTTCTTAGTAGGCATGGTCTTGTTTGTGTTGGGAGGGATGTAGACACCTCCTTGTTCCTCAGAACAGTCGCCAGCCTTGAGACCTTAAATGGTCAAAATCGATGGGAACCTGGGCTTGAGCGTTGATTATGTATCCTGGAGGTCCTAACCTTGCAGGGTAGGACGAGTGGATAATTGTTTTTATTCTTGTCTGATTGGTTTTTGTATGTTGCACCCAGATGCACGATGTGCTAGTATTCTAGGCCATTATTTTGTCTGTTTTGTGAATTGCGTGCATTGTGTTCGTCCTCAAGTTGCGTTGATTGACTGTTGTTGTTGTTACCTTCCTGCTTAAATAAAAAAAAAAATCGCACTTGTTATGCATCACATGTTGTCATAACGACGAGGGTCGTTACATAAAATTGAATCAAAGTAAAAAGTGACTCACCTCATTTCACATGTCCAATTCAACCGCTTGAAGAAGCCAAAAATAATTTCAAATAATTTCCGAAAACCCCAGAGAAGTTCCGGAGAAACTGAGACAAACTACAGAGATTATTCTGGGAAAAAAAGGTAAAAACCAACGAGAAGTATCATTAAAACCACAGATATATAATGTTAGAAATAAAATATGTCCTTCAAAACAACAACGAATTATTATTCTCGTTCAAAACCATAGAGAAGTATTATTCCCATATATACTACTCATGATGTAACAATAGAATCTATACTATTATTAATATACTTTATTAATAATATTAAATAAATTTGGATTATATTAATTAAAAATATAATTTTTATTAAATAAATTTTGATTATATTAATTAAAAATATAAACTTGAAGGGATATTAAGTTTTGATTATATTAATTAAAAATATAGAAGATGGAATTATTAATTATTATTGTTTTAAAGAAAAATAAATAAGTATAAACATTTTATACCGAATATTCAAGTTTTAATATAAAGAACGAAGATATGCTATTAAATTAATAAGATTCTAACATTATGTATTGATATGATTAAATAAACTTTTTTTTCATGCAAACACTTTGATGTTATAGTCACATCAAATGTAATTAATAAAGCATATAGCATTGGACCTGGAGGAAAATATCGTAGTTAAATTCTTTGAAAATGAAAGGAATATATACTCATGATGCAACAATAGAATCTATACTAATGTAAATTTAATCTCTTCCTGGTTTTTAGCCTTAAGATGTGGCAGATATTAAATTTTCTACATACCAACCATGTAAGAGGCATGAGAATAACACTGTAACACTGAGACTTGTTAATGGGAACATGAGAATAGCACTAAAACTTCTTTTTCATTAGTCTTAAAACACTCATGATGTGGCATACTTAGAGATTTTTTTCTGTGCAAATTAAAGTTAGTTTAAATGTTAATGGAGTTTTATTTAAATATGAGATGATTTTGATGATGGAAGAGACACGGAATGTATGTTATGGGTGACTCACAAAAATGCATATATAAAAATGAATGAACATGGAGTTTTTAGTAATATGTAAATCTTAGATGAATTTTATGGAAAATATATTTAAGTGAAAAAATGTGTGTGCTATTAAAGTTAGTCATAAAGATAATATAGTTTATATAAATATTGAATTAGTTTGAGAAGGTCTAAAGAGGTTGTGTCAATAATAATAATAATGTGTTTTTGTATACATAATATATTAGTACATCTATAAGTCATAGATAATTATGATGGAAGAGATAGTCTCTATAAGTTCTTTAGGTTATTAATTTAAATACCTGCTCGCTCTATTTAAGGTGGCCTAAATGATAATGTGGTCTTAAATACATAGCAAGTATATTTACAAAACTTTGGATTGTGGAAGAGATACTTAGTGTAAGTTTTAGAGGACTCATGAAAATGCACATGAGCTATTAAATGTGGTCTTAAAAAATACTCAATATAAGTTTTGAGTGATCCAAGAAAATTTATCTATCATTAATATTTGAATAGTTAATATAGAGCTTGTTGAGTTTGCCAAGAAAACAAATAAGTTATTATATTAACATTCATAATATAGAGCTTGTTGAGTTTGACTTGCATGAGGACATGCAAAATTTTTGGTGTTAATGGATAATTCTGATTAGTTTCCTAATTTATTGGTATGAGGACATGCCAACCTTCATGAATGGGGGAGATGTTGGGTCATTGATTTGAAACTTTTTTCACCATTATAATTACTTATTTTCTGGTCATTTTACCTTTTTCGTCCATTCATCCATGACCATTTTTACCTTATTTCCTCATGAATGCACCAATACAAACATCCAAGCATTAAATGATTAATTATCGTTAATTTAATTAATTTTTAATGAATTAAAGAGGATTATGGTTGGTTTACTAATGACAGTTGATGAAGTATGTAACCATAGTTCAGTTCTCACTACCAAAATTTACTTCTTGTTACCGTCATCATCAATTTTCATACTTCTACTTGTCCAAATAAGAATATACCACATGGAATTTGCAGATAGAAAGTTAAAGCTGGTTATGTGTTCATTAGATCATGCCTAGGTCGACAACACAAAGCTCTAGCTCTTGGTCAAGGATTCCTGTCAACTCACATCATTTTCCAGGAAGTTATTTTTCAACGTGATTTCCCAATAGATGATGGTGAATCTTATAAATCCGGGACATGGGTTTTGTGAAGAACGAGCACAATTAGTGGACTTACAAGTGGTTTCCTTAAAACGTGAAGTATCTAGGTGATATGAATGATTCTTTAAAACATCTTTTCTCAAAAAATGTTGTTGCAACTGGTTTGGGAATCCATGAGACTTGGATCTAAGATCTTGTTTGCAATGTATAAAAATTGGTTATGATAAACTTCATAGGGAGTTAGAGAGGATTATATCAAGCTAATGTAACCTTATATTTATATTATGAATTAATACATCAAAGTTCTGGTTGTTTTCAATTCATGAGTTTTATGCATTGAATTTATAAGTTCATCTTTATATAAGCCTTTTTCAAGAAGCGTTCCCTGAGCTAGGAGGCCCCCCTGAGGAGGAGTGTGTTGTTCATTTACTTCATTGTTAGTATTTCTTGTTTATTCAATTGTGAGATTTTACATTTTTGTTCCTTCATGCAAGTTTATTTATTTATGTTCACGTAGGGTAACTAACACAACAAACAATTAATTGAATGATTTATTGTTATTTCAAATGCATGAACCCTCATTGCCTTAGATGACTGAAATAATGTCATTAGAAATCCAATAGATTGATGAAAGTGTTTATAATTACCCATGTGTCTTTATTAATCTATTTATGCATCATTAGCAAACACTTTGTGCTTTCTACAACTAAACATAAACTCAATTTACTACAGCTAAGGCGGTGAACAATTACTTTGTTTTCTCTAGCTAAAGCAACGACTTTGTTTCTTTGGATAAATAATTTTTTTTTCCTATTGCGTAGTAATCATTTAGAGATATATTAGAAGCTAAGGCCTGCACATATTTTGCATTTCACTTCATCAGTTTATGATCCCCAGGTTGAAGATTTAATGTAGCGTAATTCACCTAATTGAACTGACTGAAAATGAGATTACTAATTAATGGATCGACGCATGGAAAATACAATGGACCCGTTTGCGATAGGAAGCATGAGGTGGACCAGGGGGTCATCTTGACTCCTTGGGTGCCCCACGATGAGATTGTATAGTTGTCTCGCTCACATAGTCAGACGAAAACCACGAAAGAGATCAAGCACACATTTGGGAAAGTTATGGATAGGCACATGAGAATTGGGGTTTGGCACACCCAAGCGAACCCATGCCCAAGACTTGGGCACGAGAGGCGATGAGGTAGGGTGACTTGGAGCACATGAAAATGTATGGGTGAAATACTTAGCATGGAGTGATTCGAGCGAGTACGTGTGGGGGTTGACATTGTTGGGTATGTGTTATACTCTTTTCACAAGTAGTAGCGTCTGAGCGTATGCACTGGGCGCGCAGCCCCCCGCGCGAGGGTCCAGGGGCAGTGCCCCCAAATTTATTTTGTTCTGTCTCGGGAAACGTGTCATGTATTTAGGTGGTTTTTTCGGCACATGGTTTTTGCCGATGGTTTTCTATTTCTGGTTAAGGAATTAGGGTTTTGGACTAATCTAGGTCATTGGGTTAGGGTTTTGGACTAATCCAGGTCATTGGGTTAGGGTTTTGGATTCCGCTAGCTCCTATATGTATATTGTATTGTAAACAATGTAACACAATGTATGAACATAATATATGTTGGTTTTCTAGGTTTGGGTTTCCAGGGGAAAAATCTCTGTGTAATGTTTGCATTTTCCATTGTATCTTTTCTATTCTTTTCTGAATATCTATTTACAGTAGACATTGTACAAGGTTAGAATTTACAGACATGACCCACTAACACACTTAGCTAGTCGTCCCAAACAAATATGCAACAGAGAGTGGGTAGTCCAATTGCATCCATCCACGAGATGCAACCCTCCCCAATGTAGGGATTGAGTAAGAGTGCATATATATGGTGTGGAGTGGTGATTTGAGGAGTAAATTAGAGGCGAAAGAACACAAACAAGGAATTTTGAGACAAGACGAGTCACCACAGTGTGGAGTCTAGGGTGAGCAAGAAGAGATGGTTGAGTGAGGTCGAGCTAGGTGGATCACAAATGAGGTTTGATATCTCAGTCAAGTGAATTATGGCTTGGGCGAGTTTGGCTAATTGAGGCATGGTAGAGGATAATTACAGAAAGTGGATCTGATACACCTTGGGGATTTTGTACTTGGGTTTTGGGGAGACTGCCAATGACACACCATGACTCTTGTATGAAAATTGATCCAAGCACTCCTTGTAACACTTGTAAAGATCATAATAAGATTTCTGGTGTTAGGAATGCCTTGTGTTTCCTACCACATATTTACATATTTACATCAACAAGGGCATGGAAATAAGAGAGTGCCACGTGGTAGTTGGGGTGCATGTGAGACCCGTAGGGGATTTTGGTAAAGGAAAAGGTCAAAGACTCAAGGATAAATCATTATTGTTCATCGAGAGAGGAGACTAGATCTCAACTGTCCATTGGGGATCGTTGGTCGGAAGGGATCATTTTAGAAGACTGTGTTTGGAAGACCTAGGTTAGGAAAAAATTCTTGAAGGAGTGTATTTAATGGTCTTCGAAAAGATGTTTTAATGATGTTCTTTGGAAAGGAGTGTTTTTGATGGGTCTATGGAGGAGGAGTTTTTGATGGATAAGTTCGATAGAGAAAGAGCAATAGTGTTTAGACTTCCGACTTTAGAAGGATCTGTGAGTGTGGAGAAATTTATACTTCTAATGATAAGGACCTGAAAAGAAAGTAATTTCGATATGTTGTGGGTTTGAATTAATGAGTTGTTACAATAATAAATCAATGATTTTTCATGAAAATATTTTAGTTCTTGAAGGTGTTCATCTTGCAGGGCATTTTTGAGGGAATAAATAACGTTTTTAGGTAGTCAAAAACCATGAGAACCGTGTGTACCTCTGGTACACAAGTATCTACATCTTAAAATAAATAATTGAGAGAGATATTTCCATTGAGATATTCCAAGAGTGAAATGGAGCTTGTATGAGAAAGTTGTAGTTGAAATAGTACAAGGTAAGATTTCAACACCAATTTACTTCCAGAGGGCACAACTCATTGCTCAAAAGTTCATTTGGGGCACAAGAGTAATCTATGGAAACATTATGAACCATAGAAGAAAACCATGGAAATATATTTGGAATCTGGGTACACACAAATGTACAGGAAGAGAAAGAAGACACATGTAGCATGCAGGGATGCAAATGGAAAATAGTCAAAACTTCCATGAGCCATAACTATCATCCCGGAGCCTAGATGAAGGTAAAATTTTGACATATTGTTCATAAGGTAGTCATGAAGACACCCAATTGGGATTCTGTCAAAATTCCAAAGGAGTTTGTATATGGATTCTTAAATAGGGCTAAAATTGCTAAGCCAAGAAAAAATGGGGAAATGAGACAAAGTTGCCATTTCTATATTGTTGTAGATTTTGACTCAAGCATCGGTTTGACAATCTAAGAGTTTTTTTGAATTTAGTGTCAACATGATTACATGTGTCTCATACAAAAGTTTCCTTGGTTCCTATCATATTTACCTATGTAGGTGGCCAAAGTTGGTGTTTGATATTATTTTACATTTGGGAGAAGGTGCACAACAGGGGTAAAGTGGTAATATTCAATTGGCCATAAGTTTTAGCTCAGAACTCATATTTGGGAAAACAAATAGTTGTTGGAAAGGCCTTGAGAAGGAGAATCCATCTAGCAACCTATAAAATTGATCTGAGTAGAAAAAATTTCTAGTCAACTTAGAAGAAGATGACCGATGGTTATTAAAGAGAAGAAAATTTATGCATTCTTTTTCCAAAACTGTGTATGTATATATTTTTTTGGTCTAATAGAAATTTTATTGCATGCACATTTTCTTTCATAATTAAGAGGCTCAAGAGGGTAGTTTGGTTCTTGAATGAGAACCACAGTCATGGAAGATACACAAAGATCTTACAACCATGAGGAGGAGGTCATAAGTCTACATGTCAGCATGGGAAATGTTGAGACAGATTCTAATGGAAGAAGAGGCAGGCAGGAACCTGTAAATATGAGAAGCCTACATAGAGAAGTGAAATGATATAGGGAATATAATGAGAAGATTATGAAATCTCAAGAGGATATACTACATAGTCTAAATATGTTTCATAGGCATGCCAATAAAGAATTTGGCATGAAGAAATATGATAGTGATAGACATGTGACAGCATCCAAATCCCATAGAATAAGGGATGAGCATGGGAATGATAGAAATTCAAGGAGAATGAGTAGGTTCCATCATTCCCCAAATCAATCTACAAGGAGAGATCATAAAATTTCAAGGCCAAGTATAAACCCAAGTGTGTCTCCTATCAGGGGGTAGAGGAGAAGGCCATAAGAAAACATCTTGCAAGGTGAACTCAAGAAAATAAATCCACCAACTTTCAATGGTGAGCATAGGAAGGGAGAAGAGGATGAGGCCTATCTGTTGGAAATGAAGAAGTATTTCCAGCTGCATGACTATCCCTCAAGGGTATAAAAAATAATTTCAACCTACCACTTGCAAGGAAAGACAACTATGTGGTGGGATCAGCTTAGGCAAGCCAAACACCTTAATGAGAGGAAGGTCTCATGGAGGAATTTAAAAGGATATTTCTAGGAGAAATATTTGTCTAATAATTACTATGAAAGAAATATTAAATATTTCTTTGAACTCAAATTGGGAAGCATGACAATGGATGAATATGAGAATAGGTTATTTGAATTGTTTAAGTATGGGGTCTTCATAAAGGATGAGAAGTTTGAAATCCAAAGGTTTTTGAGTGGGTTACCTTCCTTATATAGTGACAATATACAATATGATAGCCCCAATACTTTCGAGGAGACCATAAGAAGAGAAAAACATATTTATGAGTAGAGCAGAGGTAGGCTATTCCTCCAAAAAGCTTGGAATGAAATGATGAACGGAAGGAGGGATCAAAGGTAGAAAGGTTTTAAGACACCCTTTTTCACTAAAAACTCATAAGAAAATAAAAAAGGACAATCAAACCCAAAATGAGCACAAGATTTCATATTCATTTGGGAAAAGGCCAAGGCAACAATCTGTACAATGTTGGGGATGTGAGGGAAATCACTTGTATAGGGACTTCCCTCATAAACGTGAAAGAATGAGGATTTTCCAAAAAATCCAGGAGGTTGAAACAGTGGAAGACATGGGAGAAAACGTGCCAATGGTTTATGCATCCTCGGAAAACAAGTAAGCAAAGTATCAATACCCCATGATTGGAAGGTAAGATTGATAGCCAACCCATAGAAATTTTGATTGATTATGAAGCTAGCCATAGTTACAAAATCTAACATTGTTGAAAATTTTCACTTACAAAGGAGTAAGCATAAGACATCTTGGTTACTTCAATTAGTCATAAGGGATAAGAGGAAAATTAGTGATTTGGTTGAACATTTCCCAATAGACATGAATGGACTCAACACAAAAGTAGATGTGAACATCATACCATTGGGTTCATATTATTTTCTAATTGGCATGGATTGGTTGGAAAAACACCATGATGTCCCAGATTGTTACAACAATATAATCATTTTTATTGATGAGGAAGGGCAAAAATGCAAGATTCAAGGAATTCTAAGAGTTGTAGTTGTTAGAGAAATTTCAGTCATGTAACTGAAAAAGAGTTTCAGGAAGGGATGTCAAATTTTTGCAATCCATATGGAATAGGAAACCAAAGATAAAGTGGAAAGTATTGAAGACCATCCAGTCTTCAAGGATTTCAAATATTTTTTTGGAGAAATCCCATGATTTCCACCAAAGAGAGACATTGATTTCTCTATTTATTTGGTGCCAAGAGTTGCCCCAGTGTCCAAGAAACCTTACATAATGGGTACACTAGAATTGAAAGAGTTACAGATGCAGCTTGAAGAGTTTTTAAAGAAGGGTTATATACACCCAAGTATTTCACCTTGGGGAGCCCCAATGATTTTTGTGAAGAAGAAATATAGAACTTTAAGGTTGTGCATTGATTTTAGACAACTGGATAAGGTCACCATAAAGAACAAATATCTTTTTCCAAGGATTGATGATATATTTGATCATCTCAAAGGTGAAGAAATATTTTTCAAGATCAATTTAAGATCAGGTTATCATTGAGTAAGGATAAAGGAAGAAGATATCAGAAAGACAACTTTCGAGACAAGATATGTGCATTATGAATTTACAATAGTTCCATTTGGGCTATCATATTCCTCGGTTGTTTTCATGTGCCTGATGAATGGAGTGTTTAGGGAATAACTAGACAAGTGTTTGATTGTGTTCTTGGATGATATACTCATCTACTCAAATATAGAACATGAACATGAGAAACATTTAAGAATGGTGTTGCAAGTTTTATGAGAGCATAAATTGTATGCCAAACTAAGTAAGTGCATCTTTAATCAAAATATGATTCACTACTTGAGGCATATTATTTCAGCAAATGGGATAACGGTTGATCCCTAGAAGATATAGGCCATTAGAGGATGGCCAGTGCCAAGAAATGTGACATAATTCATATCATTTATGGGTCTTTCCAATTATTACTGAAGATTTATAAAAGGATTTTCAAAGATTGCAAGCCTAGCCACTTCTTTGAAAAATAAGGGAGTGAAATTTGAATGGAGTTCCAAGTGTGAAGAGGGATTTCAGCAGCTAGAAGAAATTTTAACAAGTGTTCTAGTCTTGAAGATTACAAATTTGGATGAATATTTTTTGGTGTGCACTGATGCATGGAAGGAATGGATAGGTGGAGTCCTCACTCAATAGGATCATGTGGTATGCATCTACAAGTTCCAAACATTAAAAGAGAATGAGAGGAATTATGCTACACATGACTTGGAATTAGAAACCATTGTTCATGTGCTAAAAATGTGGAGACGTTGCCTCATGGGGATAATATTTGAGATAAGGAACGCCCATTGTCACCTGAAACATTTATTTTGGCATCCAACATTAAATGGCAAGAAAACTAGATGTATCAAATTTATGAGTAAATATGGCTTTGAAATTAAACATATCAAGGGAAAAGAAAATCAGGTGACTAATGTACTCAACATAAAAGAACATGAGATACATAACAAAACCGTTAGTATGCACAATACCTATTTAAAATACAAAATAATTGAAGCAACAAATTCATATCAACACTATTTAAAAATAAAATAGACATTACAACAAGGAAATTTACAACAAAAAGTTAAATATTATGAGCTACAAGAGGATGGAATACTCATGTACAGAGGGAAACTATATGTGCCAAATTTTGGTGAGATGAAAAATATAGTGTTGAAGGAAATACACAATGCACCATATATTAGGAATCCAGGATACCAGAAATCAATTGCAATTGTAAGGTGCCAATATTTTTGGCCTGAAATGAAGAAAGAAGTGTTTGATTACATAGATAGATGCCTCGAGTGTCAAAAGGTAAGAGTAGAACATAGACATCCAGTGGGTTTTTTACAACCATTTCCCATTCCAGAATGGAAATGAGAAGTAGTTACAATTTATTTTATTACAAATCTGCCAAAAATAGTGAATCATCATAATTCCATCATGGTGGCGGTCGAAAAATTGACGAAGGCTGCACATTTTATTCTTGTGAAAATTACACACAAGGAAACAAACATTACATAGATCTACATGAAAGAAATCTCCAGGGTACATGGAGTGCCCAAGGCAATTGTTTCAGATAGAGATCCAATGTTCACATCCAATTTTTCAAAGGGTTTGTTCAAAGGCTTTCAAACAAATTTAAATATTAGTACAATGTATCACCTAGATTCAGATGGGAAAACATAGAGGACCAACATAATCATTGAAGGCATGCTCATAATGTATGTGATGGACCAACCATTAAAGCGGGCATATTACATCCACTTAGTTGAATTCTCTTACAATAATGGGAATCATGCCTCAGTAAAAATGAGCCCATTTGAAGCATTGAATGGAAGGAAGTGTAACACACCAGTGAGATGGGATAACCCAACAGATAGAGTTGTCATTGGGATAGATTTTTTGAAGGAAATGGAAGAGAAGATGACAAGGATCAGGTAGAATTTAAAGGCTACCTAGGATAGGAAGAAAATATATGTAGACAAGAACACCATTTTTAGAGATTTTAAAGTGGGCGAACATGTTTTTCTAAAAGTGAAAGAGAAAAGAAGTTCTCTAAGGTTGGGTTGTTGCCCAAAGTTGGCAACAAGATATTGTGGGAATTTTGAGATCTTAGAAAAGATAGGGGTAGTTTCATACATGATAGAATTTCCTACATCCATGAGAGTGAATAATGCATTTCATGTATCATTATTAAAGAAACATGTGTCTAAACCTAACCACATAATTGATTGGACTGTGATCCAAGTGGAGCACGGGGGGAGTTTCGGGTGGAACCAATACACATCATGAACTAGAAAACAAAAGTGATCAGGAACAAAAACATCGACCTGGTAAAGGTCCAATGGACCTGCTATGGTCCTAAATATGCAGTGTGAGAGCACGACTAAACCATGCGAGAGGAATACCTACAATTTTTTGTCAATTTTGAAGGAAATAGAAGCTAAAAATGTAAGACTCCATTTTTGGGAAGCTAGATCTCCAAAACCACATTTGAGAATTCTTGGTCACTTACGTTGATAGTCCTAATAAAATAATAGTGCATCCCAATGGATCGATAACATTGAAGGAAGCACATTCCTTGGGTCAACAAGTTGAGAGAAAACAATAGATTATGGTTGGAATTGTGGTTGGAGTTGTGGAATTGCAATTTTTTTATTTCTCTAAGTATTGTGTTGTAAATTTGTATATGTATTTTGGCACGGTCTTTTGCACCAAGGAAGGTKCACAATTATAGGGAAGGAGTAATGTAACATGCTCTCTATAATCTCTAGTTTAATTAATACATAATGTAGATATGAATGTGGCTATGGCCATGCAATGTAATATGCAAATTGTATTTCTAAATTTTAAATAAATAAAATGTGATTCCAACTGTTGGGGGACATGGAAAGAGATGGGGGATGATTTTTCCACAAGAAAAGGGAGTGTCTAAGAGGGTTACAAGGGGGAAATTATTTATGGGTCCTGAATTTTATTATCTTTGGGGGCAACTTTCTATTTTTTTCTAGTTGAGTGTATGAGAGCCCAATCATTAAACTCATGTAAGAGGGTGGGTGTAAAGAGCCACATCCCATAGTTATTGGGAGCATGGGGATGAAGTATAGTCAACATTGGATAGAGTGAGAAGTCAACTAGCTTGGGGGAAAAGGAAATTCATATGGCCAAAGAGAGTAGTTTTTATAGGTTTTTTTTGCATGAACAAAAAGCAAAGAACATGGAAAAAGAGAACTGGAGTTGGAGCAACAATGGAGGACATATTTTGGAGTGTTTTTGGAGCTAAAGACTAAAGAGACAGGTTTTCAGGCTTGAAGAGTGAACTTATGTGTGAGTTTCACTATAATAACAAGTGATCATTTTTGTTTCTTGGTAGTTTTTCCTAGCAATGAGTTCTTTTGAGTTCCTAGTAGTGATATTCCTAGTTACCTGTGCCAAATAGAACCATATAAACAAATGGTGCAACCCAATGGATTAAGAGAAGTGAAGGGGCACATTCCTTGGTTAGGTAGGTCAAGAAGAAGAGAGATGGTGGAATTCAAGATAGTTGTAGGAGAATGCCAACGAGTTGTGAGATATCTGAGATGTGATTGGATAGTGAGAGACATCCTTTTCTTGTGGATTCCTAGCCCCAACTCATGGGTGAATTTCTATTGATATTTGGGACAACAAGTCTATGGTTAGGTGGAATGTCCATCCCAAGCAATGAGTTACAAAATTTTTGGTGACATTTAAGATAAAATAATTTTATTATATGTAATTTGGACGGATTTTGTTTAGAAAAAAATAGAAATTGGCGAATCATTTGTTGGGAAAAACCATGGAAAGTTATCCCATTTGTGAAATTTATCCCCTAAAATCATCTATGCACGAACGTTTTAAAAATATCAATGTTTATCTATTTTCTGAGTTAATTATGAGTTTAACTATTGTGAATTTTACTCTATGAATGGGAATGAATTATATATTGTTGTTGTAGATGAGTTTATTTATTTCATTCATGTCATTTCAGCATGTTGTAGCTACATATAGTTATTGGTATCTAAAAATGGTTAAATATGTGTATAGTTCGCACATGGTAAGCTACAAGCATTTTAGTTAGCAATTGTTTTTTGAATTTATGTGTATTTCACGTAGTAATGTTCCTCAGTTAAGTTGGGGGATGTTACATGAAACACCACTATGTACATTGAAACTATAATGTTGGACTTTCTGAAAAATGTGCCAATTGTGTTTACTACTTGGATCAATCTAACAGGTCCAAAATCCTAGAATTTGTTAGTCACTTAGTTAAACACACGTGTAACCATCCTCCAAAAACCCCAAAAGAGAATATTTCCTGGTAAAATCTCTAGAAAATTCTAAATAGAATAACATGAACCTCAATATCAAAGGTAAACCAATCTCGAACTAAAACAACCACCACCAATTGCTTCCTCACCTTAGTCAAAATATTGAAGCAATGAATAAATCATAACCCCCCAACCCCCTTGAAAGTGAAAGGAATAATACATCCACCATCAAGCTCAAAACTAGAATTTGCAAGTCTCGAAGATGATGGTCTATAGTCTCCTTGGTTAAGAAAATCCAAGGGAAAAGTGACATGAAATGATAGGTATTTGTATTTCTTATTCCTCGGGAGTGATAGAATGATAAATTTGGCGCGTGGACCTTAAGACAACAATAATCAACCAAAACTAATTTTTCATGATGTAGTGATCTATACATCAAACAATGTTAGGAACCCTTAATCAACTTTAAACAAGTTGGTATTTTGTTGATCAAACACTCTCAACTTATTAAATTCTAGATTGATTGTATGCATTCACATACTTAATAAACAAAAATAGTGTTTAAATATTTGTCAACTATAAAGTGCTTGTCAACTATAAAAAGGTTTGTCAACTATAACAAGGCTTGTCAACTTGATATTTAGAACATGTGAGATCCATGGAACATGAATAAATAATTAAATGCCACTAATAAGAATAACATTAAGAATAACATTGATCACATACCTAACTACTTGACTATGTTCTTCAAATTTGTTTGAATGTGAGATAGCAACACAAGAGAAATCCTATAAAACACCATCAATAATTAGCTATGTTATGCTCTCAGCTCTCACTCTGCGTATAGCAAATAAAAAACCAATTGTGTTTATATATTAGTGTAGTGCATGAAAAATATAGATGCTTGCGAACAATGTTGCACCCATGCCATTAAATAATACTTATTTTCATTGCAAATATATTACTCACCTTACTACTAAAAATCTTTATGATGTCATTTGTGAGTTTTTGGTAATGGCTTTACATAATTCACTTTCATTTATTCATTTATTGAGAGTAAAATACGGACAAGTTTTTGGATAGACATCCATATACTTCTCAAGTAAGTAAGAAAAAATGAGTATATGGACAACTTATCAAACCCACCATTATTTAATTAACTATTTAAACTATCTAATATAAGTAAGAAAAAATTAGTATATGGACAAACTTATCAAACCCACCATTATTTAATTAACTATTTAAACTACCTAATATAAGCTCAAAATTTCCACATATTATGCATTTAAAACTAGCCATCAATATGAGATAAAAAAACATTTTTAAAGTATTATTTTGTTAATATCTACTCATTAAAACTAGCCATCAATATGAGATAAAAAAAAACATTTTTAAAGTATTATTTTGTTAATATCTACTCATTAATGTTATAAGTTTGATATATCCCATTGTATGCATTAGTAATTAGTAAATTAAAGTTAAAAATTATAAACAATCATTTTGGTGTTTAAATGATTATAGAAAAGTTTATGGATACAAACTGTGGTAGAGTTTAGAAATATCCGTATACTCTAACATAATTCATATTTATAAATTTTCTCATAATCACTATTAACTATGATCATTTACATACTCAAATGATTTTAGTTTTGCAAACCAATCTTTATACACATATATTTGATTATATTCTCTTGGTATCGAGAGTGATTTTTAAAAATTTATAACTTCAAGATATGTAAATAGGTGATATCACCCTTTTTCAATTATCCTCCATCAATGTCTTTTATGTCTCAACTCATCATCAAAATCAACGAAAGTGCAAAAACAAATAACTGGACACATTATCAAAATGAATATCAGTTTTACAATCAAAGTATGGTAGGAAATACCATCGACTTGATAGTGACATATACTTTCAAAAACACATTTCTCCCTTCTATCTTTAATTCAATCGATACTCTAAACAATTGCATGACATGGACTTAAATTCCATTTTCATCTTGCCATAATGTTTTTTTTAGTAACCTAACAATTATGACAAAGTCATTATGACATGTTGATAGGTGATGAGTTATGCTAAGTGTGTCATGGAAATTCATTAATTCTTTGTTAAACACACACATCTCTCTCTCTCTCTCTCTCTCTCTCTCTCTCTCTCTCTCTCTCTCTCTCTCTCTCTCTCTCTCTCTCTCTCTCTCT
>SNQJ01S0006696.1:333475-355240 GCA_010110895.2 Picea sitchensis | reverse complement strand
TCTCTCTCTCTCTCTCTTCCCAAAAAATAACAATCCACTAGAATGATAGTTGATTATTTGTCCTATGATATAAAAACTTATGCTTAGGCAACACACGTATTTACCCAAATTCTATTGTATATTCTAATGACTAAAAAAAATCATCAAGAGATGTATACACCAAAAGATAATAATCTAGTTTCCAATGAGATATTTCTAAAATTATAGAGATATATAAAGTTATTAAGAGTTTCATAATTTTTGACAAATAACTTGGAATTTTTGATATATAAGTAACTTCCAAAATAAACATTTTCATTTAAGTCGTGTCAAGTAAAAATAAGATAATGTTGTTAATGTTCACATAGATAACTTTAATTTATAAATGAAAACTAAATATATATTAATGTTTTATCATCTATCTATATAACTATCTATATAACTAGTTGAAAATCACTTTACTTCATTTAATTGTAATTTATATCATCAAATAACTACACCATTTTAAAAATAATTAATTTGATATTTATAAATAATTAAAATCAATTAATAGAATGAGAAAGAAAAACCATAAAATCAAAAAATAAATATTTTAAAAAAATAAACTTAAAAGAATATTAAGTTTAAGAATTTTTTCCTATATTATATAAAAATCTAAATTTAGATTATATTAATTAAAAATATAAACTTTATTAAATAAATTTTGATTATATTAATTAAAAAAATAAACTTGAAAGAATATTAAGTTTTGATTATATTAATTAAAAATATAAATTTAAAGGAATATTAAGTTTCATGAAAATTTTTATATGTTATATTAATAATATTAAATTAAAAATTAAAAATATAAACTTTATTAAATAAATTTTGATTATATTAATTAAAAAAATAAACTTGAAGGAATATTAAGTTTTGATTATATTAATTAAAAATAAAAATTTAAAGGAATATTAAGTTTCATGAATTTTTTTATATGTTATATTAATAATATTAAATAAATTTTGATTATATTAATTAAAATATAGAAGATGCAATTATTAATTATTATTGTTTTAAAGAAAAATAGTTTTAAGTATAAACATTTTATAAGGAATATTCAAGTTTTAATATAAACAACGAAGATATGCTATTAAATTAATAAGATTCTAACATTATGTATTGGTATGATTAAATAAACTTTTTTTTCATGCAAACACTTTGATGTTATAGTCATATCAAATGTAATTAATAAAGCATATAGCATAGGAAAATATCGTAATTAAATTCTTTGAAAATGAAAGGAATATATATACTCATGATGCAACAATAGAATCTATACTACTGTAAATTTAATCTCTTCCTTGTTTTTAGCCTTAAGATGTGGGTCCAGATATTGAATTGTCTACATACCAACCATGTAAGATGCATGAGAATAACACTAGACTTGTTAATGGGAACATGAGAATAGCACTAAAACTTCTTTTTCATTAGTCTTAAAACACTCATGATGTGGCATACTAAGATTTTTTTTGTGTGCAAATTAAAGATAGTTTGAATGTTAATGGAGTTTTAGTTAATTATGAGATGATTTTGATGATGGAAGAGACAAGGAATGTATGTTATGGGTGACTCACAAAAATCAATATATAAAAATAAATATCGTTTTAATGAACATGCCGTTTTTAGTAATATATATATATGTAAATCTTAGATGAATTTTGTGGAAAAGATATTTAACTAAAAAAATGCATGTGTTATTAAAGTTAGTAATAATGATAATATAGTTTATATAGATATTGAATTAGATTGATGAAAGAGATAAGTTTTATTTAAGAAAGTCTAAAAATAATGTTGTTTTCTATATTAGAGAGGTTCTGTAAATAATAATAACAATGTGTTTTTCTATACATAATAAGTATATCTACAAATCATTGATAATTATGATGGAAGAGATAGTCTCTATAAGTTTTTTAGGTGATTAATTTAAATACCTGCTCTATTTAAGGTGGCCTAAATGATAATGTGGTCATAACTACATAGCAAGTATATTTACAAAACTTTGGATTGTGGAAGAGATACTTAGTGCAAGTCTTAGAGGATTCATGAAAATGCACATAAGCTATTAAATGTGACCTTAAAAAATACTCAATACAACTCTCGAGTGATCTAAGAAAATTTATGTGTCATTAATATTTGAATAGTTAATATAGAGCTTGTTGAGTTTGTCAAGAAAACAAATAAGTTGTTATATTAAGGATGTTTTAGAGTATCACTAGAAAATGATTAGAAATGAGATCAAAGTAGTTAATGTAAAGGTTTCATAGTTCATAAAAGGTTTTTTTTTTTTTTTTTTGGAGATAAATGAAAATATATTTTGATTTATTATACATATAACAAATACACATGTAACCTTGGAAAATTTTAAAGGGAGAAATACTTAAAGAAAGTCGTGATGACTCATGAAAATGTATATGTATTATTAAAGGTGGCATCAATGATAATGTGATATTTTATATATAATAAGTACACTTGCAAATCTTGGGTGACTTGATGGAAGAGATACTCAATGCAATTCTTGGATGACCTATAAAAAGTGTATGTACTGTTAAAAGTGGTCTAATTTATAATATGATCTTATGTACATAAGAAGGACATGTGAAAATTTTGAATAATGTTGATGGAAAAGATACTTAATGCAAATCTTGAGTGACCCATGAAAATGCATATAAAGTATTGGTGGCCTTAACTACAATACTCAATGCAAATCTTAGGTGATCCATGAAAATATTATATGTGTTATTAAAGTTGGCCTCGATGATAATGCATTACCTTACATATAATAAGTACACATACAAACCTTGGGTGACTTTGATGAAATATGTATTCAATGATTTTAGGTGATTTTGATGAAAGAGATATCCAATGCAAGTTTTATTTGACCTAATCTTCTATTCATAGTAGGCATAAGTGAAAATCTTGCCTGAAAATAATGTAAGAGATACCTAATCAAAGTCTTAGATAACCCATGAAAATACATATGTGCTATTAAAAGTGGTCTCTTGGGTGACATTGATGGGAGAGATATATAATATAACTCTGGTGTGACCCATGAAAATACATATGTGATACTAAAAGTGGCTTCTACGATGACACTAATGGAAGAGAAACTTACTACAAGTCATATATGACCGATTAGAATACATATACGTTATTAAAAATGACTTCAAGGATGATGTGGTCTTTTGTACATAAAATTTAGACGTGTAAATCTTGAGTGATTATAGGGTAATTGAAAAAATGCATACGTGCTATTAAAGGTGGCTTAAATGATGATGTAATCCTCTATCTTTATACATAAATACCTAATAATAATGATATTTCTATGGAAGTATTTCTACATCATGATAACCACTTTTATATTTCTATTTTTATTTGTATATAACAAGTTGCTACAGAAACAAATCTTTAGAGTTTTGTCATGTCCCTGAGCATCATACCCTTGTTGGGCAACACAACCAATGATTGTATCTTTGCTTTTCAATTTGTAGCATACCCAGCCATAACTTGCTAGGCTATGCCAAACAAAGATTCTTGCGGAAACATCATACACATCCATGCCACCTAGGCCAGGACATGCTACCTCGTACAAATGACAATTATCATGTGCATATATATAAACATAAACATACAACATACTCTGCTAATACACAGATTAATGTGGAAATAACAGTAAGCCTACACATACAACATATACATGCATTACACATCAATTATAACACATGTACAAATACACAACATGTAAATGAACATAAAAGTGGTACTTATCTTTTAATAGAAGACCCCCAACTACGTGCAAACCTTCCACGAATCTCCCAGCCATAGACCATGCTGCTCATCACTCTCATCAGTGGGTCACCCCCGAGCTGGGACTAAACTCCACCCAAGTAAAGGGATTCATAGGCTCGGCTGAGGCTACGAGAACTGCATAGTACAACAAGAAGGATTTCCTCCAAGGATTCACTTACGCCCACAACTTGCAGACTCTCATTCCCCACATGCTTGTCCCACCCCAGGAGTGTACACCTTCATTGTCCAATAGTCCATTGACTATGGCACCTCCCTTTCCTTGGTCTTCAACAATAGGCTAGATCAGGAATTCTCAGAGCTCTATAGCTGCTACTGGATTCCCTCCAGGAGAACTCACTTCCCCAAGCAAACTCTCTCACCTAGAGGGGCTAAGCTAGAGGGATTACCTCTAAGGGAATAATATTTTATTATTATTTCCTAAAGGCTAAGGTGGACATGATCAATGTTGTCCTAAGTTCTTGGAAAGGGAACGAGTGCTAAGTGGAACTCATGTGGCTTCAAGAAGACATGTGTCAACCTAGGAACATGCAGTTTATAGTGGGGAAATCCATCTCATTGGGGGTTCCTTCTCCTCCTCCTCGCCATTCTCATGACCCTGACGATTCTATGGAAGTATGTCACCCTACCCAATTCACCATTGACTCACGTACTAAGCCACCATAATCTCCATTGTCGATCTCTGAACATGCACACACCCTGTAACTGTCTGAGCCATGTTGTGTCATAATTGTTGGTTGTTGCATCCCAAAGAGTTCCTTGACTGAGTGTGGATTGTTGCCATCATCTGCTCTTACTGAGCTTTATTGTTGCCATCACCTTTTTAGGAATTGACTTAGAAGCTGGACTGAAGAAGTAGTTTGTTAGGCCTATGGTTTGAAGAGGCGGGTTGTCAGGCTCGTGGAATAAAGAAGTAGGTTGTCAGGCCTGCAAAAAACTCACTCCAAGTGAGAGAGGTTGTTGGGGAAGTGATTTCCCAAAGGGAGCCCAACTGCAGCTATAGTACTCGTAGAATTCATGCCCGGCCTGTTGCTGAAGCCCTAGAAGGAAAGTGGGACAACCGAAGGACTGTGGAGCAGAGAAGGGGCACGCTTCCTAGGGTGGGACAGACATGTGGGGAATGAGAGGCTATAGGCTGTTAGTGTGAGTTGGCCCTAGGAGATAATCCTTCATGTTGACCTATGTGACTTTCCTATTGCCCTTACCAAGCCTAGGAATCCCTGTCCCAGTGGAGTTTAGTCCCAGCTCGGGGGTGACCCATTGCTGAGCGTGATGAGCAGCGTGGTCTAAGGCTGGGAGGTTCGTGGAAGGTATGCACGCATTTTGATGCTCATCTATTGAAAGATAAGTTCCAAATCTCTATCAATTGTATGCCGTGTAATTGTACACATGTTATAACTTGATGAGTAATGCATGAATATATCATCTATGTTGTGTGTGTAGACTTATTATTATTTCCGCATTGATCTGTGTATGGATAGAATATATTGTCAATATGTTTTAATGATTATTTCTGCATGAATAAGTGGCATGAACAAAATGTTGTAATTGTTAATTGTGTTAGATATGTGTGCATATAAATCCACAAAATGGTATCAGAGCTAAGTGAAACGTCCAAGAAGTGGCGTTACCCAACCCGTTGGTGGCCAGAGACATAAGGAAAACTTTAGAGTTTGAGAAATCTCTTTAACAAAAAAAAATTATAATATAAGTTTTAAATGACCCATGAAAATGCATAAATGTTACTAAAGGTGTCCTCCGTGTTACTACATCTTTTTACATAAATGAGATACATGTACAAAATTTGAATTCCTTTAAGAAAACAAGAAAAAAAAACACTTGTGCAACTTTTAGGTGATACATGAAAATTCATAAATATTATTCAACACAATTTTCATAATATTTTCATTTTTATATATCAAATCACTATTTATTCAAGTCTTAGATAACTAATAAAAATATAAAAAAATTATTAAAAATAGCATAAATATCAAATAATAATAATCTATTTTTAATGTCAAAGTCTACGAAGGTATACATACCCTACCCTCCTCTGGATTTGAACTTGTGACCTTTTAGGAGAAAACACATGTTCTTAACCATTAGACCCACTCAAAATATAACCTTAAAAATACATAAAAAAAAAAAAATATAAAAACATTATATTTAATTCCAATCTTAAATAAAAAATGTATAACCATTAGGTAAATACATAAATGATAATATATCACTATTTATTTGTTTGTTCAAGTCTTAGATAATCCATAAAAATATAAAGACATTATTAAAAATAACATAAATGTCAAAATAATACATAATTGATAATAAAGAATACATATTCTATATGTTCTATGAGTAAATGTTACTCAAATTTTGGGTAACCCATGCACATACATAAATACTATTAAAATATTAGATTAATCTTATAAGGAAAGAATCTTGTTTCACATTACAAATTTAATGTAAATACATAAATACTATTAGAATATTAAATAAATATTATAATAAAAAAATCTTATATCAAAGAAATTTAATTCAATATGATCTCTATTATATAAACCTTAAATCACTTAGACGAGACTTTTTAAGTAACCTAGGAAAATACATAAGTAAATATGATCTTTATTGGGTCAACCTTAAATCATTTTGATAAAGAAAAAAATATTTTGATGGTATTTTTTTGGTGATTCAAGTGAATGCATATGCATGTGTGGTGATCCCAATAATGATTTTTTTATTAAAATAAATAAAGTCAATTGACCAAAGTGATTAACTCTTTTGTCTTCTCATTAATATTGAAATGTTTAATATAATTATGATTTCAAATATTCAAAGTCAAATCCACATCTTTTTATTAAAATAAATAAAGTCAATTGACCAAAATGATTAACTCTTTTGTCTTCTCATTAATATTGAAATGTTTAATATAATTATGATTTCAAATATTCAAAGTCAAATCCACATCATTGTTAAGTCATAAGTTTGTTTTCTCATTAATATTGAAAATTTTAATATAATTATGATTTACAAATTCAAAGTTAAGGCCACATCATTGTTTAAATTTAAGTCATAAGTACTTAAATCTATGTTCAACTTTATATCAAAACTATTTAAATCATAATTGCAAGAAAATGTGATAATAATTTTGGATGCCAAAAGCAACTGATAGCACGTATTAGCATTGAAAGAATTAAGGGAAGGGGGGAGAAATGATAAAGGTATAGTTCACTTCATCTAACCTATTATATTTTTTTAACATATACATTATTGTAATGAATTTATATATTTTTAAATGTATATATACATATAAAATATAGTAATAGAATTAATAATGTATAAATAAAATTGGTATAATTTAAATATTCTACATTTTTTTTTTTTTAATGATTATTATTGGAATTCAATAAGATTGTTGGCAAAATCACAATTTTATAGTGTTCAAATCGTATTTATGAATGCATAAATATATTCAATGTCTTAAAAAATCCCTAGACACCAAAAAATTGTATGTTGAACCACTGGAATCTGTCATTCCAATTATTTTTCTAAATTTGGCTAGTTTTTGAAAAAAAACTATTGGAAAAGACTCCTCTAGAAGGATAAAAATGTAGAACGTTTAGACTACATCAATAAAATTTATTTTTAACATATTATAAATAGAAATGATTTAATATAAACTTTATTCTAAACATTTTCTATGCTATAACTTAATGTAAATTTATTCAACTTGGAATAATTTATTATCTAGATATACGAATCAATGGTGGATTGTACCTTAATTCCATACTATGTTGTTACTAGGGTGAAGGACGCTCCTATGGGGATTTAATCTCACATAGTCAACCCATTTCTCTCATGGCATAACCAATATTCTCACTATGGAGCACTCCAAGCTCTCATCCAATCACTAATAAACAATGACACTCTCTTCCATTGACTATACAACACAAGAAATATCTTCCCTTTCTTTGTTCAACAATCCCTCAAGGATATTTTTCCCTTTTAATGTTTTTCAATGCAAAAAGAATGAGCCCAAGGTTGTTGGTTGCCTTCTAGAAATAACCTAGAAGAGAAACCCACAACCCAAAATTGTCGATGATTAGAGATAGCAAGGTTGCAAGTTTAATGGTTTTTTTCCAATTCTTGTGGACATTCCACCATGGTTCTTCCCTCAAAAGCATCCCATTTCCTCACATATTTTGAGCAACAATTTTCCAACTTACATAGGCTCTTACCAACCATAGGTCCATGGGTTTCTCTTACCATTTGCATGCATAACAACCATGGTTTCAAATAAGGTCCTTCACAAACTAGAAGAAGAAAAATACTCATGGGAGAATGGATTAGTGATCCATTTACAATGGTGAATGAACCTTCTTACCAAGAATGTTCACAAGACATACATTCCTTGCATGGGGAATACTCCTTATCCAAGAAGCATGAGGAAATGTCAAAAGGATATCTCAAGTCAAGATTGATGTGAGAGCTTTGTAAGCAAGAATGGGAAAGAAAGGCTCTACTTCCTAAGGAATAATGTCAAATAAAATCACCCATACACTCATTTTCTTCTTCCTCTCTTGTTGTAGATAAATCCCAATTTTGCTTTCGCAAGCAACCATTTTGGTGGATTAACACATTTCCTTTCTATACATGATTTTACATAAACATAAGCACACCATTAGTGTTGTGGGCTAGTTCAAGTAGTTAAGTTCTTTGATCTTCGTGAAGGAGGTCTCAAGGTTGATCCTCTATACGTGTTACCTCTATTGTGTGGTTCACTCGATGTTCCTATCGGGTCAAGAGTCGTAATTAACAATAATGGGTTTACATTGAGTACCATTTGTGAAATACAGGGAAGTGCCTAAAAGTTTCTCCATAAATTTTTTCTTGGAAAAAACACAAAGACACCATAAAAACATGACAACCACACAATAATCTTACAACTTGATTCCTATCACAAAAACCACATTCAAATACATTCACAGACATAGACATAAACTGAAATTTCTAATGGCAATGAGTAATAAAAAACTTTTTTAATATTAGTGTAAGATCCTATGATCATTACGTCACCCCATTAGCTAATGTGAAGTTAATATGGAGTGCCTCATCTCTCAACACATCATTTGAAGAATGAATTTAACATTAGTGAAATATATATTTCAATATTTTTATGCGATATGTGTGTGTGTGTGTGTGTGTGTGTGTGTGTGTGTGTGTGTGTGTGATGTTATAGATTTTAACCTTGTACAATTAGTTACTACAAACATATTTTCAATAAAAGAACAAAAAAAATACAATGACAAATACACACATTACACAAACATTTCCCCCCTGGAAACCCAAACCAGGAAAAACAACATATTCTATATTCATTCACACCATACATTGTTTACAATACAATATACATATATGATCACATAGCATCCAAAACCCTAATACAATAACCTGGATTAATCAACAACCCTAATTCCTTAACCAAAAATAGAAAACCATCGGTGAAAACCATGTGCCGAAAAACCACCCAAAAATGGATGCAAAAAACCGCCCAACATTAACACATAACACATACCATGCAAAGAATATAAAACATACCCAACATTCTCCCACTTGTTTTTTTAATTGCATAAAGGGGGTTACAAGGTTACATAGTCAACAATCTGCAACATTCTTGAAAGTGTCCACCTTCATCAGCAACACCTTCTTTTCTTCAACCATGTCTCTCACAAAGTGATATTGAACATCAATATGCTTTGTCTTTGAATGATAAGTTGGGTTCTTCGCCAAAAAAATTGCACTATGACTATCACAATCTATCCTTACAGCTTGTTGTACCAACCCAATACCTGAACACAATGTTTGTAACCATACTGCTTCCTTTCTTGCATGAGTGGTTGTCGTGTATTCAACTTCTGTAGTTGAAAGTTCCACTACATATTGTCTTTTTCTCATCCAACTGATTGCTCCTCCAAACAGGTTAAACACATACCCGCTTGTATATCTTCTACGATCCAGATCTCCAGCCCAGTCTAGATCCATAAAGCTATGTATTTCCAACATTATGTCCAAATCTGGTCTTCTTTGGTAGCACAATCCATAACTAATAGTGCCACACAAATACCTGCAAAGTCTCTTTACTTTTGTCCAATGCTTCTTCCCTATTTTTGACATATACCTTCTCAAAAATCCCACTGCATGTGCAATGTCCGGTCTAGTACAGACCATTGCATACATCAAACTACCAACCACACTCGCATATGGAACACAAGACATGTTCTCCTCCTCTTCCTGTGTCTTGGGACACTGATCCATAGATAACTTTACACCTACAGGAATAGGGACCCTAACTAGTTTACATTCCTGCATATTAAACCTCTATAATATAGTCTCGACATATTTTCTCTGATTTAACCAGAGTTTACTATTTTCCCGATATCTTTTGATTTCCATTCCTAAAATGAAATTTGCAGCACCAAGATTCTTCATGTCAAATTTAGAGCACAACTGAGTTTTCACATCCTGGATAATCTCCTTATTGTTTCCTATCAACAACATGTCATCCACATACAAGACCAAATAAATAAAATGATCACCAATTAATTTGAAATACACACAGTGATCCTCTTTTCTTCTTGTGAAGCCAAGTCCCAACATATAAGTATCAAAGTTTTGATACCACATCCTTGGTGATTGTTTTAAACCATATAGGGACTTTTTCATCTTGCATACCAACTCCTTCTTTCCCTTCACAAAAAATCCTTTTGGCTGCTTCATGTATATTTCTTCTTCCATATCCCCATGTAGGAATGTTGTTTCCACATCCATCTATTCTTCTTCAAAATCAAACACAACTAGATGCAACACTTGGATCCTAGACGTTGGCCCTATTATGGTGATGATGTCACCTTATGTGATATGACACAACTAGGGTTTGATGCATATATAGGGTATTAATGACACATGGCATGATTTCTAGTGAGGAGAGACATCACTTTCTCCCACCCTACTCTGAATTGATGCCACTTGGCCTTTGGAGGCCTCCTTATTTACCTAGAGACCTTGATGTCTCACATGTGTGAGTTATTTTGATTGTATTTTTAATTTATTGCACTTGTAAAGGTTAAATGAGGGGTCGACCCCACTTAAAACAATGTTATGTTATGTTATCTTTTTCAATGTTTCACAAAAACCTGCACATGATACCTAGCTAAAGCAAGTACAAACAAATCTTATCAAGAAAAGGATGAGAGATTCAATATAGAAGAATGGGAAAATATATTCACACTACTCCAATGAGCTAATCAATATTGAATACAATGAATGATTTATATGAACTCATATAGGAAAGAACATTCCATAATTAAGAAAAGAAAACAAATAGTGATATTTTCTCAGGAATGCATGCATAATAGTGATGGTCTAAAATAGAACTAGATCTAGTTAACTACCACCTAACTAGTGAGTCGAAAATAGAAATATTTTCAACAATGTTATGTGGAAAAAAGTGAGATGCTAGGCCTCGTATAAGAAGGAAATCCTCACTTTCATTTTTGGATAATTATTCTCTTACCATTGTGAGACACCCTTCTGAAATGTTCTCCCTTTTGGGGTAACTAGCTCTTCTCTCTCATGCACTATGCTTGGAAAGGTCTCTTGTGGATGGATCTGTTGATTTTGGATGGATATTTTTACAATTAGGGTCACATTATCTTGGTTTCTTGGATGAAGTGATTAAATTTATGCAATTGTTGTTTAACCTATTAACGTTCATGGTGAAATTGCTATTTGTTGCAAGGAATTTTGTTTGTTGAAACTCTAAGAGAGGGACATAAGTGATTATTCCTCTCATAAGGCGATGTTTTTCTAAAATTGGTTGATTTTCCTTGCTAGGTTTAGAACCCTAAAGCCATAAAGTGCTATCACTTTATGGTTTTATCCCTAGACATTTGATCTTTAACCTAGTTGAAGCTACAAGAAGGGAAAAATGGTTTCTAGGGCCCAAATGTGCTTGCACCCTGGAAGTTATTCTCCTCAAGATCTAAGACCTAAGTCCCAAATGTGATAACACCTTAGGGTTTAGATCCTACCTCTTGGTTTCAAGTAGGTCAAGCTTCAAGCTTGGTTGCATTGAAAGACTCCATACCCTATAAAGGAACTAATATCAAAGTGATGCAAGCCCCCTACACTCCCTCAAGACTGCGCGGCCTCTCGGTCTAGGATCGATCGAATTCAGGAGATGAATTAGCTCACAAGTTCGCACTGAACCTCTTCTATATTCTCCACAGGTCAAAGTCTTACTTCTCAGGTGTGAAAACCATTTTCGGGAGTTTCTGAATACCCGCAGAGTCCTCCACGTGACCCTCGTCAAAACCGTGGGCTTAAACCTTCGCACTCGCACACTTCAGAACTTTGGGCTTCAAGTGTTCTTGACCCATCTGACTCCAAATATGATGAACTCCAGATTCGCGAACACACCCTTGGACCATATCTACGACCTACACTCCTTTCACAATCGATGGATGAGATTTACTTCGGGACTCTGGCTTCGAGAGTTTCGAGTGTTCCAAACACCCCTTTCTTCCAAAGTGCTTCGTACCCGGAGTTACATATCGAGCGCCACGTGATTTCCCCAATAAACGATCGATATCCATCCTTTACTCCACTTCGGGTGACTTACAGTCAACGCTCCTCTGTGTTCTTCCTTCCGGAATAAATCTCCATTTGCCATGTCTTCCAACCACAAACGATTAGGATGGTTCCTCACCTTGGGGTTTTGGATGACTTCTGGTCAATGACCCCACCTTTTTCTTGCTCATTCCTCTGAAGTCCTCGATCTGTTAACACATCTCCTCCTCAGATTGATGACCTTGATTTACTTCGATAGTTCGGACTTTGATAGTTTTGGCTTCACTACTCTCAAATTCTTCCGGAGTGCTCTTCTCTCGGAGTACACGGATCTCCGCTGCATGTTCTTCTGGATCTAATGGTCCAGACCTACTTCGTTCTTCATGACTTCGCAGAGTTTGCACTTTTTCTTCACACAAATATTTCAGAGCTCTTACCTCCCAGACTCTCCAATCTTCTTCCATGTACCCTCCTTTGGATCTACGGTCCAGATGAACTTCGGGCTTCGTAACTATGGGAGCTTTGACTCCGTCACAAACAAAAAATGTTGAATACGTGAAGTCCGAAGGAATTCAAGATTTAACCTCCTCGCACCTTCTTGAGATCTAATGGCTGTCAGTTACCCTGAATTCCTCCAAAGGGATCTCCACCATCAATTCATGAACTTCAATAGATATCTCCCTTTCTGTTGAATCTTTGGATGGTGGAATTCCAGACGAGGCAATATGCCTTAGTGTTAGTTCCATATTGAGGAGGCATATTGACGATAGAAGTTATGTTAGGGTTTTTTTCCCCAGAAGGAAACCCTCTTTTATGAGGAGGCATGGACAGGTAAAAGAGTAAACTATTATTTTTTGAATACTTTCGGTTGTGAATCATTTGTCCATATTGATAAAGAAAATAGAACAAAGCTTGAGGAAAAATCCAAGAAGTGTACCTTTATTGGATACAATGTTAATGATTTTGGTTATCTCTTATGGGATTATGAAAATCACAATTACATTAGGAGTAGAGATGTCATATTCAATGAGAAGGTCATGTAAAAAGATCATTTGTAGGGAAAGAAGCAGGAAAAAGAAAAACCAGAATACAGAGTGCTTGATGAGATCAGTGAAAAGGTAATTCCAAAGGTACCAAAAAATCAAAATGTACAACAACAGGAGCAACAAGTACCTCAAACTCTTGCAAGTGTTGTTATAATATCTACCAGGTTAAGTAGACACCCTGAATGATACTCTCCTTCATTGTATTATTTATTGTTGACTGATTCTGGTGAACCAGAAAGTTATGAAGAGGCAATCCAAGTAGACACTAAAAAGAAGTGGCAGGAAGGCATGAAAGAGGAAATGGATTCCCTGGTAAATAACTAGACTTGGGATTTGGTTCAGTTTCCTGTAGGAAAAAGAGCATTGAAGAATAAATGGGTTTACAAGTTGAAGGAAGAAGATGGAGGCAAAAACCAGTACAAGGCTAGATTTGTTGTAAAGGTGTTTGCAGAAAAAAAAAAAAAAAAGGTATAGATTTTGATGAAATATTTTCTCTTGTTGTTAAAATGACTTCAATTAGGAATATTTTATGTCTTGTGGCATTAGAATATTTACATCTTAAACAATTAGATGTAAAAAAAACTTTTCTCCATGGGGATTTGGAGGAAGAGATTTATATGCAACATCCATAGGGGTATGGGGTCAAAGAGAAGGAAACATTGGTATGAAGGTTGAAGAAGAGATTGTATGGCCTAAAGAAATATCCAAGGAAGTGGTATTTGAAGTTTGACAGGTTTATGACAGAACAAGGTTATAGTAGATGTCATTATGATCACTGTGTTTATTTTAAAAGGCTAGAAAATGGGAGATATATTATCTTACTATTGTATGTAGATGACATGCTTGTTGCAGGGTCTAATATGCAGGACATAAATTTTCTCAAGAAGAAATTAGCTAATTCATCTGCGATGAAGAATTTGGGTGCTGCAAATAAAATCCTTGGTATGAGAATAACAAGAGATAGGAAAAATTGCAATTTGACATTGTCTCGGGGTGAGTACATAGAGAAGGTGTTGGAGAGGTTTAGAATGCAGAATGAAAAATCAGTTAGTACACCTTTGGCCACCCATTTCAAATTAACCAAAGAAATGTTTCCAAAGACACATGTGATGATATAGAATACATGTCCAAGGTCCCTTATTCATCAATAGTTGGCATCTTGATGTATGCGATGGTTTACACAAGACCAAATATTGCACATGCAGTGGGAGTTGTGAGTAGGTATATGAACAATCCAAGTAAAGAACATTGGGAGACAATAAAGTGGATTCTCAGGTATTTGAAAGGCACTCCTACTCATGCATTATGTTTTGGAGGTTTAGAAATTGTTCTACAAGAATATGTTGATTAAGATATGGCAGGTGATAAAGATAACAAGAGGAGAACCCACAATGTATGTTTTTACTGTAGGTGGAACAACAGTAAGTTGGATTTCAAAACTGCAAAAGGTTGTTGCACTTTCAACAATAAAGGCAGAGTATGTTGTTTCTACAGAGGCTGGTAAAGAGATGATTTGGTTACAAAGGTTTATGGAGGAATTGGGAAAGAAGTAAGAGAATATAAAGTTGTACTATGACAGCGAGAGTTCCATTCATCTTGCAAAGAACTCAACCTTCCATTCAAATACTAATCATATACAACTCAGGTACCATTTCATACGATCTATCTTGGAATATGGAAATTTGAAGTTGGAAAAGATACACACTAGCCAGAACCCCGATGACATGTTAACAAAGGGAGTAACTAGGGAGAAACTGAGTTCCAACTCAGTTTAATTTGGTCTTCAAGCATGAAGGTGAAGATGAGAAATTTTCCAGGTCCAAGGAGGAGTATAGTCCAATAGGTACAACAACAATGGAGTTGTTGTGATCAATCTCCAAGTGGGAGAGTGTTGGTTGTGGAGCCTTATTATCTTCTTGTTGCATAGGTCTTTTTTTTTCAGTCGTTTTAATACCCCATGAAGACTATACACCTTGGAACACTATACACCCCTCCATGTGGGGGGGGTTTGTAGGGGGGGATTTCCCCCCTGTAGGGTCTAGGGGGCTCATCCCATCGACTGAGGTTCCAGGGGGCTCATCCCCTCGACTGGGGGTCTGGGGGCAAGTGGTCCCCCGAAGGGGGTTCGAGGGACAATGTTCCCTGATTGGTGTTCAGGGGCGAAGCCCCCAAAGGAAAAATTTCCTTGTAAATGTATATTGTAATTTCATATTGAATATGGACTGTTCATTATAAGGTCACATATATGACGGTAGAAGTTATGTTAGGTTTTTTTTCCCTAGAAGGAAACCCTCTTTTATGAGGGAATTGCATTGTGGTTGTGTATCATCGCAAATATTGTATTCCGAGAGAGGATAATGGGAGAGAAAGAATAGGAAGTTACAACGGGTGTGTTGTAGGTTGCATCCCTTCATTTTGTTGGATCATAAAAGGAAGGACCTGGCAATTTATATGGTGGACGTAGCCCACACTGGGTGAACCACGTATATCTGTGTATATGTTTTATTGTGTATCTTCTATGTTTTATTTCCGCATTTGTTTTTTATTTTATTGCTCTGTGATCCTATTTTTCTAATAGTTGAATGATTTTTCATGTTTGTATTGTGATAATTATTGCATTTACTATGGTTTAATGTCTATCTTTATTGTTATTGTTGATAGATTAATGCACAATAGTCTTAATTGTATGATTTAATACCAAATGGTGTGAATATGGAATGATATGCATAAATAATTAAGTAATGAGGACATATTAACTAGGATCTAGTGCAAAAAAGGATCATGTAGGTATGATAAAGTGTGTCTCCTTTCTTTCCCTCACCGCTGCAGAATCTTGGTTCCTGTAGTCCCCATAATGGTACCTCAGGTGAGACTTTGCCTGCTTGTAGGTGATGCCAAAAGGGTCGGTATCTATAGGTTTTGTTGGACAAATTACCTTGAACCCATGGTCTTGAACCTATCCACGCGTGCGTGCCAACATGAAAAATAATTCATGCTACTAGTTAATGACTACATAAGAATGACTGCAATTTTCTTTCTAAATAAGAATTCAAAGGCATTTGAAAAATTCAAGACATACAAAGAGATGGTTGAAAAAAAGACAAAGTTGAAAATCAAGTGTTTAAGATCAGACAATGGAGTAGAATTTACATCAAAAGAATTCATGGAATTATGTAGTGAGCTTGGGATAAAGAGGCAATTCTCATTAGCTAGAACACCTCAACCAAATGGAGTTGTTGAAAGGAAGAATATAATAGTATAGTAAATGGTCGGAACCATTTTAATGGATTCCAATTTGACAGATGTCTTTTGGGTACAAGAAATGCATACAACAGTTCACATTTAAAACAATGGAATGCTCAGAAGTAGTAGTGATAAGACTCAATACGAACTATGGAAAGGAAGACCAGGAAATGTGAAGCACTTTAGAGTTTTCATAAGCAAAAGCTACATCAAAAGAGAAGATGGCAGAATTGGAAAATTTGATTCTCATTCGATAAAGGAATATTGGTTGGGTACTCAAGCAAAAGGAAAGAATACAAATTTTTCAATCTGAGACTCAACATAATAGTGGAAAGTATCAATGTGACGGTTGATGAGACAAATGGTCAAAAAATAAAGGAAAGTAACAAAGATTCAATGGAGCAAGATCATGAAGAAGATTTGAAAGAAGATGAAGTAGATGAAGAAGAAGAGAAACTAGAAGTAGAGAAAGAACAACAAGATATTCAAGTACCTCAAAAGAAACCCAACCTATGAGTACAAAAGAATCATCTATCAAATCAGATTATTGGAAATAAATATGTAGGATTTGAAACCAGAAGAAGAATCCATTCATCAGAACAATGACTTCTAGTACTATTTTCTACAATTGATCCGAGCAGTTTTGAAGAAGCCAGCAAAGATGAACACCGGTTCAAGGCCATGGATGAAGAGTTAGATAAGATAGAGAAGAATGACACATGGAAACTGGTTCCAAGACCAAAGAACAAGAATGTCATCAGTACAAAGTTGGTCTTCAGGAACAAATTGAACGAGGATGGACAAGTTACCAGGAACAAAGAAATATTGGTATGCAAAGGATACTCTCAAGTTGAAGGTATATATTTTGAAGAGAAGTTTTCCCCGGTTGCTAGGATGGAAGCAATCAGACTAATACTAGCTTATGCATTCTCCAAGAATATTAAAGTGTATCAGATGGATGTGAAATAAACATTTCTCAACGGAGATCTAGAAGAAGTCTACATTGAGCAACCAGAAGGATTTCAGTTATCAGAGAAGGACAATTATTCTTGTAGATTGAAGAAGGATTTATATGGTTTGAAACAAGCCCCTAGAGCATGGTCATATTCAGGACTAGACAGATATTTACAATAACAAATGTTCAAGAAAGGAAATGCAGACACCAATCTCTACATAAAGGTGGATCAATATAGTATATTGATTATTGAAGTCTATGTTGATGCCATTATCTTCGGAAGTGATGATGATAGGATGAGTCAAAATTTTGCCACAAACATGCAGCACGAGTTTGATATGTCCTTTCTTAGTGAGTTAAATTTAGTTTTGGGACTACAATATGTCAGAGCAACAAAGGTATCTTCATCTCTTAGGCAAAGTATATAAGATAAATGTTGAAGAAGTTTGGAATGACAGATTACAAACAAGTCAATACTCCTATGCAGATAAGTTGCAAGTTATGTAAGGATCATGATTCCAAGGATGCAGATCAAAGACAATACAGATCGATGATTGGTAGCTTACTTTATGTGACAACTTCTATACCAGACGTGATGCAGGTAATTGGAGAGGTTGCAAGGTTTCAGGAAGCACCAAATGAATCACATGTTTTGGCAGTAAAGAGGATATTAAGATATCTCAAGGGTACATAATAGTTTGATTTATGGTATCCAAAAGGGAAGGATATATCTCTTGTTTCCTACACAAATGTTGATTGGGTAGGTTGGATTGATGATAGAAGAAGTACAAGTGGAGTAGATTTCTACTTGGGTGAGTGCATGGTATCATGGCTAAGCAAGAAACAATCATCAGTACCTTTGTCCACGACAAATGCATAATACATTGTAGCAACGACATGTTGTACTCAGGTTCTTTGGATGAAGAAGAATTTGTAGGATATGCAAGTAAAGTATGATGGGACCATTTCAATACTTTGTGACAACACCATCACCATTAGTATTTAAAAGAATCCAGTGATGCACTTTAAGACAAAGAACATTCCAATCAAATATCACTTCTTATGGGAACAAGCTACAGATAAGATAATCAAACTAGAGTATGTTGGTACAAAGGATAAGATTGAACATATCTTCACCAAACCACTTGCAAAGGAACCTTTCGAGTATTTTCTATATAAACTTGGAGTAGTTTTTTCCCTAGAGTGATCCACTCAACATCAAGCTTAACTGGACAAGGGGAGAGAAACAAAATTATTGAAGAAGTTCAAGTTACAAAACTTTTGAATTCTTTTCATATATACATCAAGGAATTACACAAGGAAGCACCATGAAGAGAAAAGTATGTAGATAGCGAGAGCAACCCTGGATGAGGAGTACCCTTTTCCATTGATGTCAAAAGGGGGAGAGATAAAGAGTAAGGAATGGAGAGATAGAGGCATGCAGTTAGGGGGAACAATGGTCACAGGGGGAGTATGAGCATAAGGCTTGCCATGCCTAAGTATTTCCATCAATGCCAAAGGGGGAGATTATTAGACAGTTGGTTGTCATTGATGTCAACCCTTGGAGAGTGATATTAGAGATTGATATAAGTCTTAATTATTGGTCAAATGGGTAAAGTTGTTGTAAAAATAAAACCCTAGAAGCCCTAAATTGAGGAGAAGAGTTACCTAACATAAGTATATAGGCACCTCAAGGAGTCATTCACAAGGACACTCACACACTTATTCATTGCTTATATTTCTTGTGATATAGTAATATTTTTCTAAGGTTGTAGCATATTTTTTCTAAGGTAGCAAAGAAGGGTCGACGACAAAATTTTTGGAGTTATAGTAAAACCCTAGTTTCTAAGGTATACTCGAGTTGTAGGCCTATAAGGGAGAATATGTACGGGAGTTGCAGTGGAGGAAAGAGCATATATACACAAGATGTATAAGGAAAGTCACATAAATCTAAATGGCTCGTGAAAATTTGAATAGATGTTGGTACCAAGTCCCTAGATTCTAAAAGCAAGTTCACAGGTCAACATTCTACAGGTTTAGATAAGCTATAAAAGTTTTGGTATGGTTATTAGTTTTTTTTTGTGCTTAGATTTTCTTATGATGTTGTGAATGCTTGAGGAATAGTTGGTATGGTTGGTCTTGCACTTGGATATGGTATATGATGGTTAGTAGGTTGAATGAGTAGCACTTTTATGTATGGTACACCATTGATATGGTTCTTATAGTTCACATCCTTGAGTTGATTGTATATGGTTGAGGGATATCCATGTTGTATGGTGATGTATGCATGAGGGGCATGCATAGGCTCTTTGATATACTTCATTGATGATATGGTACATATCTACATATGGTTGATGCTATAGCATATGGCACAGGTTGTACATGGTTGATGCTCTAGTTCATGATTCACTATTCATTGTTGATGTATCTTTTGGTTCATGATTGATGCATGAGTTAGTATGTATATTGGTATACACTTAATGAATGGTATGTTACAAGTTTAGTTGGTTGATGAGTAGATACAGATTGATGTGACAATGACAGAGATAGTGACATAGACAGAGTGACAGTGATAGTGATAATGATAGTGGCAGTGACAGTGGAAGAGTTTGTGATAGTGACAATTGGTCTACATTTATATTACAGGGATATTGGACGGGGCAAGGATAGGTGGTTGTATCCACCTTCCGATTGGAGCCGGAGAACTCAGGGGGTTGTAGCCTCCTTCTAGTTGGATCCAGATAATTCAAGGAGGATTCCTTTAGGTTGGAGCCTAAGAATATGGGTTGGAGCCTCCCTCCAGTTGTATCTAGAGAATCAGAAGTTGGTGATTCCAATGAATGTATTATTTTGATATGTAAGAAAAACATTCTGTGGTTTTCTCTCATTTGGGTTTCCATGTAAATTCTGGTGTACTGTGTATCTATTGGGATGTGATGTTGTTTATGATTATATTGTTGATGATATATTTAATTCTAATGATAAACTGTTGAACATTGTTAAAGAATAAATTGTGGTTAAAAAGTACTATAATTTCTCATTCCTAATTCACCCCCCCCCTCTCAGTAAACCTACACACATCTAATTCAATTTCACAATCCTTTATGACTAAAATATATCTATTCTAATGCTTATGTTTTTAATATAGATAATGTAGCATAAGATATGCAACTTTCAGTAGCTCCTATATCTATCAATATAGAAAAAATTTACTCATTAATCTTACCTAAAGTCTCCAACATTGTAGAATTCAAATGCTCAGCCTGTCGATTATTCATCCATGCATGTATCCTATGGGCCTTGCTCGAATATACAACTATCATCTGGCTCTTCTCTCTATTGACTCCCCTATGAGCGTGTGGACAATCCCTCTAGAAATGTGGTTCTCCGCAAGTCCATGTTATCCACATTTTTGGTTATCAAGATGATATTATGATTATATCATGATGATAGAAGATCAAACTCTTTATTAAGGACTTTTTCCTGAAGAAGGTTACACTTGTCATTTTCTCAGAAATCATATTTTGAAGAAAGTACGCAGGCTGCATATATACTCTCCTGCGGAAATCCTTGATTTCCGCATGCTGCATTCAGCTTGGTTGCGGACTTTCCACACTGTGTTAATGGCTAGGGTGCGGATATGTTTCTAAAGGAGAAAATGAATAAGTTCTCGATTCTTCTAGAAGGAATCTTCTAGAAGGATGAGTTGGAGTTCGAATGGTTGGCAAAATACTGACTTTCCAGATATCTTGGGATCATTCCCTATCCAAGTAACTAATCAATCTTCTCCTATATATTGAGGAGATTACTTATGGAAATGGTTAACAAGAAGAACAACAAACAAAGAAGCAAGAGATTGATCAGAGAACTAGTGCAAGACTGTATGGAGGATTGAAGCTACAGCAACAAGAGACAGCAAGTAATCATATGCGGTTGAAGTTCTTCATGCATGAGCAAGTGTGTGTGTCAGAGCTAAGATCCATCGAAAGGAGATCTACGACATCAAGGCTCAGGTTGTATATTTCTCTTTCAGTTAATATAATACATGAGTATGTCCCTTTCCCATAATGATGA
>SNQJ01S0006696.1:321165-333259 GCA_010110895.2 Picea sitchensis | reverse complement strand
TTCTGTTACGGTTTGTTCCAGATCCAGGTGGATCTTGGGGAGATTGGTCTGTGTCCGCACTCACGAATTTATCCATAAACAAAATTGGCGACTCCACTGGGGAGAAACACCTTTGTCTTTTTTGGTTTTTTGAACTTTCTGTGTCCGCACTCACGAATTTATCCATAAACAGTCCAACACCCCCTCTTAGGAGGTTAAATCCAACTTTCCAATTGAGTAAAAGTAGGTCTAGTACTTGTTGAGGGGGATGGATTCCAAATACTCAACAATAGGGATTAAACCCAAGGATGAAGCCCAATTAGACTCCCCCCTATTTGGTATGGAATAATCTTCTGGGTTAATGGTCCAACAACCATTAGATGATATTTAAAGTTTGTTTGATTATGTTCTTTCTATTTTTTTATTTTTTTGTAATTTTATAGTTATCTACTTCAAAAAAGAAGCAAACTAAGGAGTTTGGAGAAATTTGTGTTGAGGATAAACTATGGAAACAGTCAATGAAAACTATCTGAGGATTTAGATTCCTAAAGAAGCAATTCCACTAAGAACATATTACTCATTAGATAATATCCAAGAAACAATCAACTAATCAACAACATAACTGAATAAACTTATAACAACGGGACAAATGGAAGTAATTCCACAATACCCCAAATAATAGAAGAATAAGATTAACTAATAAAACAAACAATCATTCACCAAAAGTATCCAACAATTCATTCAACCAAATAAGATAACTTAATAATATTCAAATTCTTACTATATGCATGTAACATTTGGTGCAGGGGTCAACTCCATCACCTAAATCAACTAACAATGAAAATTTGATTCCTACTTTGGTGCAGGGGTCAACTCCATCTAAGACTCCAAACAAAACGGTACAAAGAAATAATCCTGAAGAGAAAATCATTGGTGATATAAATGCAGGGGTTGAAACTAGAAGAAAAAGGCAAGAATATAGTTCAAATCACGAACATGTATCATTACTCTCTCTGTTTGAACCCAAGAATGTTGAAGAAGCAATCAATGATGAATACTGGATGAAAGAAATGAAACAAGAGATTATCCAAATATAAAATAATGAGACATGGGAATTGGTTCCTAGACCTTTAAATAAGAATGTTATTGGGGCTAAATGGGTCTTCAGAAATAAGTTGGATGAAGCAAGTAAGGTGACTAGAAATAAAGCTAGACTGGTTTGTAAAGGGTATGCACAGGTAGAAGGCATAGATTATGGAGAAAATTTTTCTCATGTTGCAAGAATGGAATCCATTAGGCTGATTTTGGCTTATGCTAGTTCCAAGCAATTTAAAGTTTAACAAATGGATGTAAAATCTGCATTTTTAAATGGTGAATTAGAGGAAGAAGTATACATGGAACAACTAGATGGGTTTCAAGTGCAAGAAGCAGAAAATCATGTTTACAGGTTGAAAAAGGCTTTGTATGGGCTAAAGAAAGCTCCAAGAGCTTGGTATTCTAGGATTGATAAATAATTAAGGCAGCAAGGATACAGAAAAGGCAACACTGATAGTAATATTTATATTAAATAATAACAGGATAGCTTGGTCATTGTTGAGATTTATGTAGGATGATATTATTTTTGGCAATGATAATGATAAACTTAGCCAACCGTTCATTGAAAGTATGCAGAATGAGTTTGATATGTCCATGCTTGGTGAAATGAAATTTTTCTTAGGTCTTCAAATCACTCAATATGATAAAGGTATTTTCATTTCTCAAACTAAATATATCAATGAAATGCTCAAGAAATTTCAAATGCAGGATTGTAAACTAGTTGGCACTCCCATGGTTACTGGATGTAAGTTAAGTCAAAATGATGATTCTGGAAATGTTGAGAAGACAATGTACATATCTATGATTAGCAATCTTCTATATGTTACAGCTACAAGGCTTGATGTTATGCATGCAGTTTGTCAAGTTGCTAGGTTGCATGCCTCTCCTAAATCTTCTCATTTACTTGCAGTCAAAGGATTCTCAGATATATTAAGGGCACAACATTGTATGGCTTATGGTATCCTAAAGGTAATCAACTTGATTTATATGCTTTCACTGATGTTGATTGGGAAGGTTATGTTGATGACAGGAAGAGTACTAGTGGAGCAACATTCTATCTTGGAGGATGTCTGGTGAGTTGGTCTAGAAAGAAACAATCAACAATTTCCCTTTCTACTGTTGAGGTAGAATACATTGCAGCTGCAAATTGTTTCACTCAGGTTCTCTAGATGAAACAAACGTTATCATAAATACACATTCATTATGATGCTCCCATTCCTATCTTCTGTGACAATACCAATGCCATTAGTATCTCTAAAAACCCAGTTATGCATTCCAAAACGAAACATATTCCTATTAAATTTCATTTTCTCTGAGAGCAGGTTTTAAGTAATATCATTAAGATGGAATATGTTGGTACAAAAAATTAGATTGTTGATATCTTTACTAAGCCCTTACCTAAAATCCAATTTGAAAGTCTTAGGGATCAATTGGGGGTTTTCCTTCTGTAATTGTCTTTCTCTTTCATTATACTCGGGATTGTAGGTTTTCATGGTGCATCTTTCAGCTATGTTATTAGATTTTTGGCCCCTCTACAATACTTTTTCCTAGTTGGTTACAATTTGCACAGATTCATGCCTTTTTGGTAGGGGGAGTTGATGTTGTTTCATCTGTTGTACAAGTGATCGTTTCTTGGTATTTCTTGGTATTTATGACAGGAGGAGTCTGATTGATCCTTTTCCATCAATGACAAAAGGGGGAGAACAATTTTAAGTTTTCCATCAATGTCAAAGGGGGAGTTTGTTGGCTAGATTGTAGAGTTTGCCATTATTTCCATTGATGTCAAACTTCTCATTATTGTATTTATGAGTAAGGTTTTGATTTGCATTAGTTGGACTAGCAACTCACTTAACCCAATGAACAGGTGGTCAAAGGCTTAGTTAAAAATGCAAGGAAAAGTGCACTATAAATTATATCACCAAAGCTCACATGTTAAGGAAGTTTTCCAGATAAGTAAGACAAAAGTTAATGTTGACAACTACAACAACTAATGTACACATGTTAAGGAAGTTTGCCAGATAAGTAACACAAAAGTTAAAGTTGACAACTACAACAACTATTGTACACATGTTAAGGAAGTTTGTCAGATAAGTAAGACAAAAGTTAATGTTGACAACTACAACAACTAATGTACACATGTTAAGGAAGTTTACCAGATAAGTAAGACAAAAGTTAATGTTGACAGCTACAACAACTAATGTAAACACTTCTTGACAAAATTTCTGATCTTGGTAAGAGAAAGATAAACACAGAGAGAACAGAGTGTGTTCAAGAACTCGGTGATGGGTTTTTAAGTGAAAAAAATGCAGAGGTCCATTCACATTTTTCCAGGAACTCTATTGATCGTTTGCTTGGAGGAAAATGCAGGTGTAAATGTGTTTGAGACGGTTAGAACATTTTCCTTAACCCTGTCAATTGGTTTCTTGATTGTGAAAAACATAGAGGTGGTTTGAAAGAGGAAAAACACAGAAGTGGACTGAAAGAGGGAAAAATGCAACCGTGAAATGATTGATGAAGTTATGGAATTCAAAAATCGAATGTCTTCTTGAAAGATAAACCCAGAGAGATCAATAAGTTGAATTTCTTTTTGAGAGATATATGCGCAGAGGTTAATAGTTGATTTTCTCTTCCAATGAGAAATGCACAGAGAAGAGGTACACTCTGATGTTGCAAATCGTATGATTGTTTTTACGGTGAATAAACTCTGATATAGATCTAGGATAGAGGTATGAAATGCTTGATTGAGAAATTACATCAAAGGTATATGCATTAAATAGTTAAATATTGTCTTTGTAATTCAAATATATTGAGGTCATTATTTATTGCAATAAAGAGTATCTACATATTTGATTTCCAGGTTTATAACAGAGTAAACATGAACAGATTGAGCTGATCAGTTTTGGCATTGATAGAGTATGAATAGAGTTTCATTTGAGTAAGATGTGTGTTGGTTGAAAACAATAATAGGTTTCGAAAAGATGGAATTGATGGTTACAGGTTTGTTTTCACAGAAAGAAATTAACAAATGGATATTGACAGTTTAAGAAGAGTGTTTGAAACAGGTTGAAGCCAATACTAAAGGGAGGATCTAGGGAGACTAATAGTCTCATTACAAGTTGAAGCTTGCATTCAGGCAGTAGAAGCTGTCTTTCAGTAGGTGTTGAAGATAAAGAGGTAGTGGCCTCATCTGAGTAGTTGCTCAGACAAAATTTGATGTAACTGAAGTAGCTTGCTTGATTTACATCCACAAGAAGAAGAAGATGTTTTTCCCTTTATGGGTTTCCTCATAAATATTTTGTGTATCTGTCCATTTCATGTGATTGATGGCTACTCATTCATTTTCACTGAGACAAAATATTTATTATGTTTTAAACTGCATTAAAGAAGTAATCTGTGTTAAAGAGATAAAAGTAAAACTTGTGTATACAACCGATTCACCCCCCATCTTAGTTGCTCAACTTGTCCAAAAATTCACTACCATGAAAACAATTCACTTTACGTTTGTTAGGCCCAAATTTTCTTGGCTCAGTTGTACCATCAACAATTCCCTTTCCTACACCCCCCATTTTTGTATCCTCGGCTATTTATTTTTTCCTTTCCCAACATTGCATCTTTTAAAGTCAGTGGTTCCCCCCATCCTCAATCTTTGGGGTGTGCAGAGGACCCTGCCTTGCCTGAACCATTTGGTTCTTGTGCTGCCATTCATGTACACTTTGTCCTATTGTTCTCCCCACACACTTAACTTGAAACCCTACACCAGCCTGCCTCATACATTAACCAACTTCACTCGCCATTTCTCCTCATGCAAAGATAAAATATAGATCCTAAACATTTAATCTTACACACAAATATAACCCACCATTAATAAAATATATTTTTGTTAATTACCCAAAATACAAATCATCATTATTATCCTCGTGGGTTAGCTTAAGTGGTTGGGTGCTATGAATTACAAGCAGGAGGTCACGAGGTCAAGTCATTGAGTTGGCTACCTTTATAGATATTATTGGGCCTCACTCAATATCCCCACTTGGTTAGGTTTCCAAAAATACAAATGGTCAGTTTACCTCCCTTATCATTCTCAAAATGAAGGGAAATACCCTCCCTTATCATTTTCGAAATGAGAGGAAATACTTGAAAGATTTCCCAAAATATGTATTCCATGTAAAAAACAATAAAAATAAACCATCATTATTATTGAAACCAATGTGACCAATACATACACTCAATACCTCTCCCATTGGGTGTATTGAGTATATGTCTTGGTCACATTGGGTGTATTGAGTGTATTAATGGTGCGGAAGTTTGGAAAAGTTACCATATAAAAACTTCCAACTAGTATCGCTCTAGAAGTGGCTTCGACATGGGGCTCGACATGTTGTTTGGATACCCCTTTCCCATGGAAGGCCTCAAAGGAAAACACCGAGGAGGGTGTGCGAGGCCTCTCCCCTTGGTATTATTCTCTGCCTCTCCCTTCATCAGGGTATTCTACATTTTTTTGTGAAGGGGAATATAGTGACTTTGATATTGGAACCTCTTTTCCTCTTCCACTCTAGGAACAACCCTCTTCTTCTCTGGATGTGAACTAGTTTCCCCATTCATTGTTACTTCCTGAACAAAACCCCTCTCCCCCTTGGTCGGACTGGGGAATGGTGGTTCAGATTCTAGACCATATTTGGCTCTCCCCAACATCACTGAACCAATGGAATTAGTGTTCCATAGGAAAGTGATTTCGTCGAATAGGGTTCCATAGGTGAAAGATTGTGGGAAATGTTTTTCCCTAAGACGGATCCTCACTACAGAAGAAATATTGGGGTCAAATTGGGATCCTCGCTCAATCTGGTTCTTGGGAAAGATATTTCTCTGCTAATGGATGTGGATATAGAAAATAAGGCAGTGGTTGATAAGGAAATAGGTTGACAATTTGGAATCAAGACTTTGCAGGAATGGGTAGGCCATTTTTGGGCACAAGAGGTCTCTGTCCTCCCTGAGGTGATGACTTTATCAAGGGGATGGATTTTATTTAAATTTAGAAAGGTGGAGGATGCAGAGAGGGGTTTAAAAAAACCTTGGTTGATAGATTCAACCGCTATGTTGCTACAGAATTGGACACCTCTTTTCGATGCAAGTAAGGAATGACTGAATGTTATGCTAATTTGGGTTTGACTTCCAGGCCTTCTGCCTGAATTCTTGATTGAGATGAGTTTTAAGGAGATTGGAAATGCAATGGGAACATTTATGAATGCATATATGTCTTTCAGAGAAATAGGTAAAGTGTCTATGGATAGAATTATGGTAGCCTCGGATGTTAGAGCAAGATTGGCAGAAGAAATGGTGTTGATAAAGGAGGAAGTTTGTTTTCATCAAATATTGGATTATGAAGGGATAAATTTCATGTGTCGATGATGCCACAAGCATGGGAACAATGCTAGTTAGTGTGCCTTACCTTTTCGACCCCGTAATGGGGGTCATTCTACTCCCACCTCAAAGAAGTGGGAAGAACCTTTGGAAGTAAATGACTAGGGTCCCTCCTTTAGTTACCCTGGTTTGGTGATTTCATCCCCAGAGGATCCCCGACCAAATAAAGGGGGAAAAAAAGAGTTGTATCGGCTCCATAAAAAGTGATTGAGAAGGGAAAAAGAGTCACTTCAGAAGATACGTTGGTTTCACAGCTGTCCTAGGTGGCGAAGGATTTCTTACAGGATATTGCTTCTCATGTTGGTAAAAAATTTTCCCCTCCTCCACATTTAATTTTTTTTATGCATTCTTTAGCTCTTCTAGGTAAATATTTTCTTGGGTCTGACAAAATTTTTAAATTCCCCCCTCCGCCTTTAACCCCAATGCTACAGTACCTTGAGGCCTTGTTTCTTCCATGCTCTCCTTCCCAGGTCCCTCATACATTCCACTTCCCATCCTCATGCCCTCAACCCAATACTTCCATGGAATAGGAAGAGGATGGAATAGTATATCATTTGTGGTGGAATCGGTCCATCATAGACCATGGGTGTGAACTAGGGCTTGGAAAAAATCCTCTCCCCATCCAAGGGGGAATACTGAGGGGAAGGAAGTCGCACATGTTAAAGGCTCAAAATAAATGCCTATTTGATATTGCAGCTGGGAAGAAAAGATCATTTTTTGGGGAACTTAGAGCATTGCATGCCCCAATGGGGTTCTCTAATGAAAATACTCTCCTTCAACTGTAGGGGATTGACAAGTTCCTTCAAAATAATTTCCCTCTATAGGTTGGTGGAGTTGAACCAACCAGACATTATGATACTACATGAAAAAATGGGTGAGGAAGTTGTGGTCATTCCCTGGCTTTGGTCTCTACTCAAGATATGGGAGTTTGTGGTCTCATATGCCGGAGGGCACTCGGGAGGTTTGGCCATTGGGTGGAATCCCAAAACAATCAAAGTTGTAAATTCTTTGGGTTTTGATTAAGGACTTATTCTAAACATCCATTCTAAAGACATTGGTTTAGAGGTAACATTATTAAACTTATATGGTCCTTACCAGGAAAGGGCCCCTTTTTTGGAGGCTCTACACCATAAATCCTTCTTGAAATGTGAAAAGATTATCCTGGGTGGGGACAAATTTTTTCTCTAGAGGAGGATGAATCTTGGGGACCTAGGGAAATACTAGATCCTTTGACATATTTTTTCAACCATATGTTAAGGAGAATGAAATTGATTGGCATTCCTCACCTAAGACTATGCTCCACCTGGATAAATAAAATGGTGGGAGAGGATAGAATCGAGAAATGTTTGGATCATTTTCTGGCTTCTAAAAATTCAGTGGAATCTTGTACTCAGATCAGGCAATGGGTTGGCTCAGGGGGGTCTCATACCACTCCCCAATTTTTATGGAAATTGCATTAGGCCCCTGAAAACCTCCCATGCCTTTCAAGTTTAACTTAGAGTGGTTAAAGGAGGAGTTTTTACTCCCACTTGTCAAGGAGCATTGGCTTCCTTATCATGCAACTTTGGGAGATAGAGCAGTAGTCCAGTTCATGGAAAATATTCGAAGAGTGAAGCAATACACTATGGAATGGAATCAGGTAAAAAAACAACAGGATGCATAAGATCTAATTAACACTGAAGCAACATTGCAAACAATATATGACTCAGTGGGAGGAGGATATAGTTATGTCGAATCGAAGGAAGAGCTACTAGCCCTAGAAAAATGTAGAAGGAAGATTTTATAGGCTCGAGAAGCAGAATGGAATTTAAAAATCCAGACAATTTGAATGGATAAGGGAGATGATAATACAAAGTTATTTCAGGCTTATGATAAAGGGAGAAACATGGCTAACACCATCTGGATACTTAAGGACCCAAAAGGAAGAAAGGTATCCTCCTTTCAAAGAATGACTCATATAGGTAAGGAGTACTTCAAATATTTATTCAAAGTAGAACAAAGGGTATAAATGGTTGGAATAGTGAGGATGGCCCTTTTCTTTCCCATATTTGTTGGAGAATATGAAAATAGATCTGTAATAGAGGAAGTCATGGAAGAAGAACTCAAGGAACTGCTCCATAGCTTTTAGAAATATAAAATCCCTGGTCCAGATGGTTGGACCATAGAATTTTTCATAGGGATCTATGAGCTCATTGGGGAAGACATATTGAGGGTAGTAGAAGAATATATAACTAAGGGTCATATGCATGCTCCTTTTAAATCCACCTTCATAGAACTCATTCTGAAATATGATGATTCATCCTTCTTGGACGATTTTCATCCTATGTCTCTATGTAATTTCATTTACAAAGTGATCTCCAAAATAATAGAAAGAAGAATCAAGGCCATCCTCTCAGAGAATATCTCATGGGAAAAATTTGGTTTCTTGGAAGGGAGGCAAATTCATGAAGCTATTGGGGTGGCGTAGGAGGTGATGCATAGTTTGAAGTCTTAAAATGTGAAAGGGGAAATTTTAAATATTGATCTTTCAAAATCCTATGACTGTTTCATTTGGATATACATTCATATGCTTCTAACCCACCTAGGATTTGAGGTCCCTTTCATTAATTGGTTAATGTGTTGTTTAACATCAGTTTATTTTGCAGTACTAATTAATAGTTTGATCTCATATTTTTTTCATGCAGAGAGGGGATTGAGGAAAGGATGCCCCTTATCACCACTCCTCTTTTTTCTAATTCCAGAATCACTCAACATAGCCATAGAAGAGGCAAAATCATGTGGTGAGTTCCAAGTCATTGTGATATCTCTAAATCTAAATATCACCCACCTCCTTTTTGTTGATGATGTCTTGATCTTTTGTAATGGGAAAAGGATTGATGCTAGAAAGTTGTATGATATCTTGAATTTGTTTGGAAAGGCCACATGAATGAATATAAATGAAAGAAAGTCCACCATCTCAACACACAATATGGAGTTAGAAGAATAGGGGAGTTATAAGTACCTTTTCCCTTTTGAGCAGTGGGAGTTGGATAAAGGTCTCAAATATTTGGGCGTCCATGTTAATCCAAATAATTATAGAAAAGGATATTGGAAATGGATTATAGATAAATTATAAAAATATTAAAAGGATGAAGCTTTAGGTAGCTATCTCATGTAGGTAGTTTGGTTCTGGAAAAAATTGTCTTAGAAGCCATCCCATTATATTGGATGTCCTTAGCTTGGATACCAAAAGGTGTCCTAGAAATAGCTTGAAAAATATGTTTTAAATTCATTTAGGTTGGCTCAAAGGATCAATTTGTTGCACCCTGGGTTAAATGGGATGTAGTGGCAGTTACAAAAACACTTGGAGGAAGGGGGCTCAAAATAATTTATTTTTTTTCCAAGGCCCTAGTAGCTAAGTAAAGATGGAGATCGATCACTTCCAAAAATTTGTGGACTCAGGTGGTGTACCAAAAATATATCTTTCCAAAATCTATAAAGGAATGGATTTGGAACCCTTCAAAAAGAATATCAAACTGCACAATAATATGGAAAGCACTTATCCACTCTTTTTCAGCAATTGGGGAAGGGTTAGCATGGAGAATAGGGAAAAGAACAAAAGTCAGAATTGGAGCGGACATGTAACCTGGTAGTGGAATTAGCCATATTCTCCCTAATGATTTGGTGCAACATCTAAATGAAAATGGGTTGTACTACTTAAGGAAAATCTCTAACTAGGTGCACTCATCTATTTGGGATCAAGACTAGAAAATTGGCAACCAGGTTGGATTGGAAGACCAATTTACATAAGTATGGGAAAACTACACTCCAAAACTAGGTTATACCCAACTGATGATATATCTACATAATCGAGATCTCGTATGGCGGTTGAAGGGGTTATGGAAGATAAAATGTCCCTTAAAAGATCATATTTTCATGTGGTGCCTAATTAAGAACAAGATCACCACATGGGATATAATAAAGAATCAGAAGATAGAAGGGTCAGGATGGTGCCCTTTATGCAAAGGAGATGAGGAGATTAATGTGCACATATTCCTTTTATTCCCATTTGTAATAAAAATATGGGAAGAGTGCTCACGGGTGTTGGGATAAATGTGTCAATGAAAAGGGAATGCAATGGAAGATGCCTGGAAAGATTGACTCGCCCAACCTCTAAATAGAAACATCAATTCCCTACCCTTAATTTTGAATTGGGGGGTTTGGTTGGCCAGGAAAGCAGTGATTTTTCATGAAAAATCATCCCTCCCAAAGCTACTGGTCAGCCAAGGACTGAGCATTCTAGAGAATTTCCCTCAAGAAAAGGGAGTTAGAGGAGGGAGACTGCTTCAGGGAGTCTCGGTTGATTTAAACATGCCTTGGGTTTTTTTTATGGAGCCTCACAAGAAAATAACACATGTTTTGATGGAGGAGTAGTTTTGTTTCTTACAAACACTCATTTCTTTAGACTCAAAATGGGGCTCGGCCGTGACACTAACAATTTTACAGGACTTATGTCCCTCAATCTATTGTTTCTTTTTTCTTTGGAAAAATATGTTCACACTATTCAGTTATTTGGTGATTCATTATTTTTTATTAACTAGATCTGCAAATATTAGAGATGCTACAACATCATTTTGTGTCCCTTTCTTGAGGAAGTCTTCATAAGTTTGGCCTCATTTTACAACTACTCTTTTCATCATGTCTATAAGGAACACAAACAAGATGTAGACTCTCTCTCTAAAGAAGGATTGTAGATGGTTGTTGGAACATGGATGATCAGGGAAGACAAGGATTGTTCGGAATTTGTTTGTATGCATAGTTATTTTTCGTATTCTTCGGGCCAACGGGATGATGTTGTTTAATTTTGACATAGTTTTTTTTTTTTTGTTATTGGATCACAGGGAGTGGATGTCTCTTATTTTTTACTTCTCTATCTTGTCTTGGAAGAGCTCCATGAGAGGCATTAGTCCTTTTCCATCATTTTCTTATTTGTTCTTTCAGAAGGGATTAGTTTCTCTATAGGCCTATAGAGGTTGTGGCCTGATGTTATTAGTATAATATTTTTGCTTCACATCTGGGTAGTTTTTTGTGTTTTTCAGTATATTATAATAGCTACAGAGAATGTTTCCTCATTTTGTATTTGGCAAATACTTTAGTCTTTACCTAGTTTTTCCTCTCTTGAACTCATACATGTTGGACATGTATCTGTAGAATGTAAATTTCTTTTCTCCAATGGATGAAATAAAATTTATGTTTTTTTCTTCGGAAAAAAAAAATATATTATTATTTTACTATTATTATTATTATTATTATTATTATGTTTTATTTATTATTATTTTAATGTGTTATGTTACATCATCTCCTCCATACTAGGATGTAGAGCACCTCTTAGTGCAATAATTTTTTAATTATGCTTCGTATGTGGATGTGACCACATCAATTCTCTAATCCAATGATTACATTTGATGTGACCACAACATCAAAGTGTTTCTATAACAAAAAGCTAAATTCCTTAAACAAATATTGTTTTCCCGTGCTTTAAATTGTTTAATTTTTTAAAGAAATATTGGTTTCTTAGAGTCATATTAATGTATTTCATATATATATATATATATATATATAT
>SNQJ01S0006696.1:282354-306309 GCA_010110895.2 Picea sitchensis | reverse complement strand
ACTACATTCATTTTATATTTAATAGATAAATGAGATCTAAATTACAATCTTTTTAAAAATTTAAAAATTTAAAAATTGTAATATTTAAAATAAAACTTTTAATATAATTTTTTTTTTAATTTAAAATAATAATTTTTTTAATATCTATTTTATTGCATTGAGAGGTGCTTCACTCTCCATTTCGGAAGAGATGTTTATGTAACATAATGCATTAAAATAATAATAATAATAATAAAATAATAAAATATGTCGTCTCGGTTACACACACACTACAACTCAGTATGAGGGAGATGTTCATGTAAAGTAACACAATAAAATAATAATAATAAACAAAAAATTACGTTGGATCCATTATATATATATATATATCCCCGAGAGGGATCAAATATCTCGAGGTGCAACCTTTTTTAGAGTGTAAAACTTGAGGAAAGGTTAAAGGTTTTCACCTTGAGATATTTGCTCCCTCTCGGTATTTGGTAGATCCAAAGTAAAATGGATCTAGGATGGTTAATATACAATTAAAAAGAAATTAACAAAAAAATAATTGTAAGCTAGTATTTGGTGTTACCTTCTATAAACCGAGATCAAAACACATAACCAGGGTTTTGATGCCAGAGATGCCAACAATGGAAACGAACTCCAGCACCCGAACTCAATTTTATGTGAGTATCTACCCTGTGGGCCAAAATACAGTTGTCTAAAACTAGTGTAATTATATATCAAAAACAAGAAAATAACTATAACTATAACATAAAGGAGCATAGAGAATAGATGGAAACAAGATTTAGTCTTCTAACTAGATTTTGTTTCGATGGCGCTAGGGAGGGGCTAACCACTCTAGGAATATGACTCATTGGAAAGATCGGGCTTGGAATTGTTGACCTCGATGTGGATGAGAAAACATATCATAGAGAATACCACTTGTATGCTCCATCAAATCTTGGCGGTATTTTTTTTTGCCCATTTTTCTGTGAAGATCAAATATCACTTGAAGTTGGTCCTCTAAAAACTTTTGTGGAGCGCTCTTCAACCCTTGGAAGATAAAGGTCCTCGCCTTGCTTCGGGATTATATCACCCATTTCCTCCCTCCTAGCACCAGCGTTGGACATTTCCACATTGTGCAGAGTAAGTTATGGGGGGAATTCCTCCTCCACTATTGCATGGCCCTAGAGCTCTTCCTCATGATGAAGACCGAAGGAGTCACTCTCCTAGTCATGTTGGTTCAATTCCTGGTGTGTAGATCCAAAATCACTAGAAGGAGGTGATAGATTACAATGCCAGCTGGAGAAACTTTGAAAGGTGCCACTACCATTTTGAACCCTAACCCTTTCAAGATGAATATTGCACAACAAGAGCAGACTCAATAAACAATACATTGTTAACTGGTGATAACTTGAAACCGGAATCCATGGGACAGAGATGAAATCAGGTTCCTTCCTTCCTGTGGGAATTGTTTTATACATTTGGACTTAGCATTGACAGGTACCTAAAATACCCAATGAATCATTCTGGACAATAAGTGCATCCATTAATGTTGAATTATGCTCATACCCCTTAACCTAGTCAGAGAGTTGATTCCCGAATAACTTAGAGATCTACATCCCACATCCTTCCATCAACTTATGGATAGGGTTTACTTCGAACATCGAGACTCTAGGAGTTCCTTAACCTTTAACTTCATGACTCTAATTATGTCGAAATGTCGAATTACCGAACCTCTGAAAAACAAAGGCTCGTAGATCTAACGGCCCGTGATCGATCGCCATATCTACGACAACCCTTCACTCTAGGAATTTAGAGCTTCGAGGTTTTCTTAACTCTTAAAATTTTACGAACCAAACTTGTCGAAAATTCGAACCCTTGAGGATCCAACATCCCTCATCCACTCACCGATCTATGGTGTAGATTCACTCCATGACTTTGGGTTTCTGGACTCCCTTATTACAAAAAACTCTAGTTTATCGAAGTAACTAAGTTCGAAGGTTTTATATTTTAACTAGTGCGCATCCCCTGTATGATCTAAAAGTTATGGGATTTTGAATCCTCATGATTAGATCTCGTCCACTCAAACCTAAAACAAAGAAATTATCCCCTTGGAGAATTACCCTCGTTATCCCTCATGGAGATTTGTCACTTAAATGACTCAATCTCTGGCGCACACAGTGCATTTTCCTCCTAAGCTCTAGACTTTAAGAGGTCTCATGTGCACATACTACGATCACACTGTGTAGTCTCACTATGTCTCCTGAGCTTTGTTCTTCAGAAGTTAAGTCCCTCGTGTACCTTTATTGGTCCCTATGTTCACCTAGCGTTGTTTCTCCTAATATTTGTACTTCAAAAGGTCCTTCTGCGCACCTCTTGCTTTGGCAATGGACAGACCTTGTTCTGTGCCTCCCATAATAGAAATTTGGATCCGAAAACAAAATTTTAGTTTCTCTTTTTTAGAAACAGACAAACACATAGACACGAAATTTACTTACCTCATTATATTTTTAGTTCAGAGGGTACACATAAAGTTTTCAGTCTCCTCTCTGTGATGATAGCTTCTCTCTTCTCTTCCTTTCTCTTTCAATTTATACATATATAGATTATGCTAACTCATAATGTCTGCTTACTTGATTTGTGCATTGGAAGGTTGTTCAATTTTAATTAATGATTGATGCTTGTATTTGCTTGGGAAAAGAGAGATATCGGTTAATGGTGACTAGTAATTATATGATGGAATTCATAAGGATATGGCACATTATCTAGATGATGGTTACTTATGGTTATTATAACATTTAAGGGAAGAAAAACTTGACTAGTATTTTGGGAACCTAATGATTTAAATTGTTTTATGAGTACTTTACTGATAATTAATCCCGAGTTTAGATTCGAGTTGGATACGATATTTAGATGCTTCATTGTTCCTTAGAACAATCACCAGTCTTGATACCTTAAGTGGTCAAAATCAATCGAAATAATCCTAAAATTGAGCGTTGATTATGTTTCTTGGAGGTCCTAACCTTACATGATAGCTTGGGTGGGTAGAAACTATATGTGATGTTATGTGATTTGGAAGATCCTAAATACATTGAAGTTGTATCTAAATCTAGTTGTGCAATAAGATGAATGAAATAAAATGTGTATTGTTGAAGTATGTTAATATCTTGTTTCACTTGTTCTAGTGATGTTTTGTTAATGTTTCACAAAAATAATATCTATTACAATTCTCAATTACTTATATGAAGTAACAGAGGGGTTGTTACACAATGATAATTACCAAAAAATGTAAAAACATAAAGTGTTTAAACATACCAATTTTTGTTATACATGATTAATTCTATTATTATATTTTATATTTATATATAAATTTAAAAATATATCAATCCAATATTACAACAATGTATATGTTAAAAAAATATAATAAGTTGGTTAAGTGAAATATCTTTATCATTTCTCCCTCTCTTCCCTTAATTATTTCAGTGCTAATATGTGCTATGAGTTGCTTTTGGCATCCGATGCCAAAATTATTATTACATTTTCTTGCAATTATGATTTAAATAAATAGTTTTAATATGAAATTGAACAAAGATTTAATGTAATGATCCTCCTCGTTACGACGATGATCCTCATATAACAAGTGCAAATTTTATTTTATTTTTATTATTTTTTTTATGCTGTGTGTGTGTGTGTGTGTACAAGGGTAATATACGCATTCGACTCTGCGTTGCCACCTGACGACGAACAAGACGCATACAATGACAACACAACATGATGACCTAAGACGCACATCAAGTATCTACATGCATTAAATGACAATCAATCGACTATAAATAAGACTGACTACCCATCCATCCTACCCTGCAATGGTTAGGACCTCCAAGACACATAAGCAACACTCAAGCCCAGGTTCCCATCGATTTTAACCATTTAAGGTCTCAGGGTTGGCGACTGTTTTGAGGAACATGGAGGTGTCTATGTCCCGCCCGACACAAGCAGACCAAGCACACAAAAAGTTTACAACCCAGTACAACATTAATTAAACAAGGGACTACAATCTATAAGAGTCTTAAGGCCATTCCATTGCGCAACTTTAGATCATAATTCGTCATCCAGGTACCCTCTAAAACAACATTCAAGGGACCTTATCGTGCAAGTCTGAACTTCGACTGGTTTAACATTTAACAAGATAATTAGTCATTAATTATAATCATAAAAATAATGAATAGTTATAATTATCATTTAACGTAATAATTAACATTTAATCTATAATTAACGAAAAATCGTAAATCATTTAACACAATCCTTGTAAAATTTACATTAACATTCATTCAATGATCTAAACTTATAATTCGATTAGACAATAATTAGGAACCAATAATTGTCTCAACAACGCAATGATTATAAATCCATAATTAACGCAATATTCAAAAATCTTTATCGCAAGTGTATAAATTAACATTAACATTAACTCAATGATCTAAATTTATAAATCGATAGCCAGTAATTTTGAACCAATAATTAACGCCACAACCCAATGATGATAAATCCATAATTTATGCAAGGTAGTCATCTACTTTACTTCAAGGCGGAATTAATCTTTCATTAAATTCTACTGTAGCTCACACTTTTAAATGAATGTAGCAAGGTTTAAGGACCACTTTCCACCTTAAGAACTAAAAGGGCCTATTAGCTTATAACTATCAGTTTTACTAATGTGGTAAATGGAATCGTGCAATTTATTATTTCATCAATATCAAGTAAAATAGTGTAATAATGTGAACATTCTTATTGTTTTTAATAAATTTATATAGGAACCAAGCATAATCAAAAACCCTAAATGCATGGTTTAGTGGGTAACATCTATTGCATATAAATTTATAACCCTCCTTATAATTCCAAAGTAGATTTTTAAATAATTCGGTGTTACAAGTTAAGCTATAAAATATTCCCAACTAAGTCAATAATAAGTGGAACCCAATTTTTTTTAAATTTCTTTTGGGATATCCGCAAAAGGTTTGTTTTTCATTTTTGGGTGTGTCGAAGAGTTACTAGATCATTCCCCCTATCAAGGTAAGAGGGCTTACCTTGCAGCAGTAGCTAACTAGAAGATTCAACTAACGCGAAGACAACCGAGAGACTATTTATCTGTTTCATAAGAAAGTGCCACTAATGAAGAACAATATCAAAGGCTATTGAAATAGAACTATTGAGGCCATATCATAGAGTGTAGGATTCTCCATATCCACATGCACACAAAGGTACCCATTAAATTCCAGAACGCAACAAAATTTCATAGGCTTAAAGAAAAGTAATTGTTACTTTTAGGGTTAACCAACAGGATAATGGAAAAAAAAGACATAGTTAAGGATGGAGAAATTGGACATTAAAATAAAACGACTTAGCCATGGAATAATAAAACCATTGTTATACAGAACACCATGAAAATTTTCCGCGCTGCGTTATAAGTCTCACAGGGTAATTAATCCACGGATGTAGTAGTTTTGTTTTTTGTTTTTTTTTAAAGGAAAAGCCAGGAAGTGAATAATAATTTGCCACACTCTGAAACTTGGGAAATTCAACAATAAACACAGTCCTGTCACGCAGTAGTTGCGCCCAGACTACACCACACTAAAAATTCGCTGACCGCAGATGTTGTCACATAACATTCGCCGCCTGTCCAGAGCGGTCCATTCATCAACGCGGTTCAAGCAGCTAGGAATGCGGCTTAAGGACATGGTCAAAGGATTCAAATGCAATCGGTCTTCATTACAATAGGCAAATAGATCATAAGGAAAGATTCACGCCACTTCAATTAAAGATGCGCAAATGGTCAGATTGATTAATGCGGATGAAAGATCAGTTACAGGAGTCGGGGAAATCAACTAAACTGCAGGCTTACGAATCTCCTTGGGAACAACGCCCCGCTGGTGGATGCTTAGACTGTGGTTAAGGTAATGGTGGTGGTTTGAACAAAAATGTAACACGCAGCCAGTAGCACGCAACTGATCAACATAAATTTTATTGCCGGGAACCACGCAGACCAACCCATGAATTTAGGAAAAACGCCAGCTCTAGAATCAACCCTAAACCTCTTCGCCGACTGTACTGGGTGGTCTGGCAGAGTGGTAAAGGCTAGTTCAGGTCACTCGTGGGAACAACATTCGTCCCAAACGCACCTCCTGGAAGTACAAGCAATCATCAAGGGAGAAAATGGAAGCACGACCATCTGGAAGGTATCCAACGCCAGGAAGAGACTTAGGAAAAAAAAGGCCATGCGGGGGATTTAACACCAATTTTGGGCGCAGTTTTTTCGGCTGAAGGGTCATGAAACTTCAAAGACGAGGGCAAGCAGCGAAATCCCGAAGAGCTATTTCCCCGTTCCATTCGCGTTAGTTACAAGAATTTCGGGAATAAGCTTCTCATTTTTTTTTAACTCAGAAATTAAATTTAACATTTTTTTTTTTAATTTATTGGATCCCAATCCTACATAATTTGAGTTATGATAAGATCATAGCTATTAACGCACCAGCCAAAACACCTTCCATACATATTAAAATAAAATCAGACGGCCAAATACCAACAAAACGACAAGTAGAATATCCAAGGATACTCACGGATTAACTGGTTCGAGGAACGTATAAAGTAATAAGAACACCCAATCGTAGCAGTGGATTCTACCATTTAAAAATTAGAGGAAGGACAGTTTGGTAAAATAGCAACTGTTAGCAATATTCAAGGCCAACATAAACATCTGTTCCATGCACCTGGACTGTTTATGGTGGTAAAGGAATACTACTAAAGTGTTCACTTCCAACCTAAATATCAGACCTATAGATTCAGAATTATAATTTTAGACGTAAAATTCAGAATTTGAATCAGACCGTTGTCTATTCGCCTGCTCCTAGGGTCATTCGCGCGCTCTGTGCTGCTCTCGCTCGCTGANGTAAAATTCAGAATTTGAATCATACCGTTGTCTATTCGCCTGCTCCTAGGGTCATTCGCGCGCTCTGTGCTGCTCTCGCTCGCTGACCATCGAGACTGCACCAATACCTCCCAGCCAACGCTAGGGGTACTCTGCTTCCCCCTTAGTCCCCCGAGCCACAAAGGGGCCACACAATATCCAGATGGTACGTCTAGCTCCCAGCTCGCCTTGCAAGGCCAAGCTACCACTCCTATCCGAGCTACCACTCCTATCCGAGATGGGAAATCCAAACTCCCCATAAGTAATCAGTCAAGTCACAAATCCGGCAGCGTAATGTTACGCTAACAGTCGATCCCCTACTTCCTCCTCCTTCCTCTCTTTTATAGATTTTTAGAACTTCCAAACTTTCCCTAAATCTCATTTAATTTAAGTTTTAATAAAAATCTTCTAATAATTCTCCTTCGTACAAGTGTCATCCATCCCCCACTTTCCTCCAATAATTATTTTATTTAATTAATTAATTTGTCTTATTCCCTCACCCACCTAGAGTTACTCCTATTTTTACTCCTAGGTGTCCCTAGATTCCCTTACAGTTTTTAAATACTTTCCCTAAAATGAAGTTGCTAATTTAGTTCAATTTAGAATGTTCTTAATTGCAGATTCTTTACTAAGTTGACCTCACTTTTTACCATAAGTTCCCCTCTTTCCCTTTTTAAGTTACCTCCATTCCCTAGTTTCCTAAATGTTATAATTTCCCTCTTTCCCGTTTTTATTAGAGCTAAAAAAAAATGGCAGTTGCAATTTAACCCCCTTTTCCCTTTTATTATTAATTCAGCATCCTTTTTAAACTATCAAAAATTAAAAATAATTAATTTCTTCTTTATATTTTATATCCACAGCTTTTAATTAATTTCTTACTCTCTTCATTTTACCCCAAAAATTTATGAAGACCAAAATTATTACTTAAAGGGTTTTTATTTTAAATTTTACTATTTTAAATTTTTAGAGATGTTTTCTCAAGGGTAGGCAAAATTTTACCCCTAGCAAAGTTTCAGACTTAGGACTTAGATTCTGAACTGGGTGACATTTAATTAGGGGATTTGTTTTAAAATTTCTTAAAGTGTTGATTGTCTTAGGGCCATCTAGGTTCGTTCCTTTTATCATCATCAACGCGACGTGCCCTTCAGGATGCACTACGTGCTCCAAGGGTGCCACTCGCCTCTTTTTTTCTTTTGTGTGGCGTGCCCTTCAGGATGCACCAAGTGCTCCAAGGGTGCCACTCACTTCTTTTGTTTCTTTTGCGCGATGTGCCCTTCAGGATGCACCACGTGGTCCAAGGGTGCCACTCGCTTGTTGACTGATTGGTAGACATTAATAACCCCTGGAGTCAACACTCCACCAAGTGAACTTGTGGGAGACTACGGGCTTCTAAGGAATAAGGCCCCCGCCTTATTGCACGCCCCTTAGAATCATCGCGAGCAACTGTCGCAGTCTACCCTCATGGCATGGTGGGTCCTCTCGAACTAGGTAATCATTAACCTACAGTTCGAACCAAAGTGGGAGTGCTAGTAGGTTGTGGCAGGGCTGTTGTCCACACCTCTCCCTCAACCTCTTTGGTAGTCGTGTGTGTGGCCCCTTTACTCCATATGTGAGTCTGGTCAGCAAGCTATCGTCAGCCTGCATCATCAACAATCATGTTAGACATGTCCACATCATATCATCTAATCAAATGTACTAGGATCACAGTAAAACAATCAAACCTGAATAGCACACTCTCTGACTCGATCTGGAGTCCAAGGGTTCCATCAATGCCTTTGCATCCTCAAGGTCCAAAACCCTGCACACTCAGTAAAACCGAGTCAATAGCACCTGTCTATGTCAATGCAGTGAAACATCATGTCATCCATCATAACACATCATAATCAAGGACAAATGTTTTAATATCATAATAGTCTGGATCACTTGCGAGCAAGTGTCCTCAAAGAATAAGTTTTCTCAGTGCACCAGAGTGGGATGTTACATTTAAGCATTTTTTCCAATAAGAAATTTGCACAAAATTATATTAGAATAATTTTAATTACATCATCCAAGACTCTTGATCATAAAAACTGATCTATTCCTTTGATTCTTCCAAACCACAAAGATTTAAGTACTTATGAATTAAAAATGATACACTGATATGGAATTGATTTTGATTTCTCAAAATCATGATTACATTAAACATTTCAATTTGGTTCAATACCAATAAGAAAACAAAAGAGTTGTTCAGTTTGGTCATTTGAATTTAATAATAAATTATAAAAATTATTATCAAGATCACCACAAAGTAATAAGCATTTACTTGGATCGCCAAAAATTACCACCAATTTATTTTTTCCTTTGTCAAACTGGTTTAAGGTTGACATACTAAAGACCATATTTACTAGCATTTATGTATTTTCCTACCTTACTTAGGAAGTCTTGTCTCATTGATTTAAGGTTTATATAATAAAGATTATATTAAATTAAATTTGTAATTTGAAATAATATTTTTTCATTATAACATTAATTTAATATTCGAAGGTGTTGTTTAAACATTTTATGTTTTGATATTTTTCATCGAAATATGGTGATATAAATTTGGGTGAAATCACAATTTTCTATTGTTTAAATTGTATTTCTGAATGCATAAATGGGTTTAGCGTGATGAAAAACCCCGGGGCACTTAGATTATATAGACTTAACTAGTCAAATATGCATCCAACAATTTCTCACTAGATTTCAAGTAAAATTAAACACATAATATAATAAAAAAAGAACCAAAACATAGAACATTTATACTACGACATATTCTAATAATATTTATGTATTTGCATGGATTACTCAAAATTTGAATGAACATCATTTACTCATAAAGCATGTATTCATTATGTATCATTTATGTATTCTTTTGACATTTATGCCACATCTTTATAATTTTATTGGTTATCTTTATATTTATTTGATATATAAAGATGGAAATGTCATGAAAGCCATGATAAATAATATCTACGAATTTTTATATCACCCAAAACTCAAACAAATGTTTTTTTTTTCCAAAGCCATTCAAGTTTTGCACATGTATACCATTTGTGTAAAAAGATGTAGTACCATAGAGGACACCTTTAGTAACATTTATGCATTTTCACGGGTCATTTAAAACTTGTACTAGAATATACTTTTTTCAAAGAGATTTTGAGAAAGACACTAAAGATTTGTGCATGTAGTAACTTGTTATGTACAAATAGGGATATAAATAGAAAGGTGATTATTATGTTGTAGAAATAATTACATAGAAATATCATTATTATTAGGTATTTATGTATAAATATAGAGGATTGCATCGTCATTTAATCCACCATTAATGGTACATATGTGTTTCATCAATTATCTTACAATCACTCAAGATTTGCACGTCTAAATTTTATGTGCAAAAGATCACATTATCCTTAAAGCCATTTTTAATAACGCATATGTATTTTAATGGGTCAACTATGACTTGCATTAGGTATATCTTTCATTATTGCCATCGAAAAAGCCACTTTTAATATCACATATGTATTTTGATGGGTCACACAAAACTTACATTAAATGTCTCTTCCATCTCTGTCACCCAAAAGACCACTTTTAATAACGCATATGTAGTTTCATGTGTTATCTAAGACTTTTATTAGGTATCTCTTACATTATTATTAGACAATATTTACACTTATACCTATTATGTATAGAAGTTCAAGTCACCTAAGACTTGCGTTGGATATATTTTTCATCAAAGTCACCTAAAATCATTGAATGTCTCTTTCATCAAAGTCATCTAAGGTTTGCATGTGTACTTATTATGCGTAAGGTAATGCAATATCATCAAGGCTAACTTTAATAACATATATAATATTTTTATGGATCACCTAAGATGTATATCGAATATTATAGTTAAGATCACCAATACTTTATCTGCATTTTCATAGGTCATTCAAGATTTGCACTAAGTATATTTTTTATCAACATTATCCAAAATTTTCACATGTATTTGTTAGATACATAAGACGATATTAAAATTAGGCCACTTTTGTTACATACACTTTTTATGGGCCATCCAAAACCTGTACTAGATATCTCTTCCATCAAAGTCGCCCAAATACCACATTATAAATTAAGTCACTTTTAACAATACATACAATTTTCTTATGGATCATCCAAAACTTGCATTGGGTATCCCTTCCATCAAAATCATCCAATATTTGCAAGTGTACTTATTATATATAAATTAGCACACTATTATTGAGGCCACCTTTAATAACATATATACATTTTCACGAGTCACCCAAAACTTGCTTCGAGTATTTCTTCCTTCAAATTTGTCCAAGGTTTACATGTGTACTTATTATATGTATAATAAATCAAAATATATTTCTGTTTATTCTCAAAAGAAACCCTTTACAAACAATGGGACCTTTGCATTAACTGCTTTGATCTAATTTATGTAATCATTTTTAGTGATACTCTAAAACATCCTTAATATAATAATTTATTTATTTTCTTGACAAATTCAACTAGCTTTATATTAGCTAGTCAAATCTTAATAACACATAAATTTCCATAGGTAACCAAGACTTTCACTGAGTATTGTTTAAGACTACCTTTAATAGCTCGTCACCTAAGACTTGCATTGGGTATCTTTTCTTCAAAATCAACATTTTTTTACTTATATATTTGTTATGTAGGTAAGACCATGTTATCATTTAGGCCACTTTTAATAGTATATGAATTTACGTTGGTCACCTAAAACTCATAGAAATTAGCTATTCCGACATAATTATCTAAGATTTGTAAATATGCTTATTATGTATAGAAAAACACATTATTATTAACATCACCCTTCATTATTTTTTAGGCCTTTTAAAATAACACTTTTTTTTTTCTCCACATAAAATTACATTTTATATTTAGATTATAAATATAAACTGATCGCTTACAAAATGCCCAAATTTACTTGTGTCAAAAAGACCATAAGTAATGTTAATATTCCCCATTACATCACAAAAAAAGACCATAAGTAATGTTAATATTCCCCATTACATCACAAAGAGAAGACCCCTAGGCCATAACAACAAAACTACATATCACGTCAGAATAGAAACTACCCATTCCTCAATAAATCCTTGGATGTTCACAAGACATCCAAAATCAAGAGAACATAACAACAGGTGCCACTAATCGACCCAAAAAAGAAAGGCTAAGCAACTACGAAAATAAAAGCTAAGAAGAACTAGTAAAGATCGAGAAATTGGAGTGGCCCCTCATGCTCCTCTGCACATTGGTAGTAGATAAGCTTCTCAGGATCCCTTATGAATGCCTTTTTTGATAGACTATCTGTCATTTTGTTGTCATTTCTATAAACATGAGCAAAGGATATTTGTTGAATTGATTGATTAATCCAGTGATACATTCCATCTAGCAGTCCAAAGTGATGACTTGTAGGGGCCCCTTTCCCTTCAACCAATCAATTATAATATTTGAATCTCCCATAACATGTAGCTCCTGGATAGAAATATGAGAATTCGATGAAAGCAAGGCCCAAAGACCAAACAATTCGGCTCTGGTATTGGTACTGGGCCCACAATTAAGGATCCATTTGTAACTAAACTGCTCACTGATCCTGATGACACCCCGCACACCAATGTTCAGACCTGAAGATGAAGTTGCTCCATCGAACCAACCAATCGTGCCTCCCACCGCCGGATGTGAAGGCCCCAATCTCTGAACAGATACTTTTGGAATATGTTTGTATTCCCGCAAAGCTAAAAGAGATATATGGATCACTTTCTGAACCCTAGGAGTGATGTCTTCAAAGACCACATAATTGTGTTCCCTCCATAAAGACCAACATATTAGAGTTGGAAGAGTAGGTAAATGAAAATTTCGGGCTATCCATTGTTTGAAACAATCCATCAGATTATTCCCAGCCCAAACTCCAGAATAGATTGTATACAATATTAACTTGTTCCATACTTCCATCGTAAAGGCACACTCCATAATTAGGTGCTGAGTCGATTCTACATTCTTCAAACATAACTTACAAACACTTGGACCTATAAAACCTCTACGCTAGAGGATCTCCCACATAAGTATTTTATTTTCCACCAACAACCAGATGAATAGCTTAATTTTTAGCGAGCAATTCCAAGCCCATAAGGCCTTTCTCCAACCACCTATCTTGTAATTCCATTTCAGCTTTGTGGTTGCTAAGTAGACATTCTTAACTGTAACATGTCCCGACAAGTCGCCCCTTGTCCATTTTAAAGTATATGGCTTCTCTTGTAGGATGATTCCATTATCTATAAGAGCGCATCGATAAGCATGTCATTCTTCTTGTAGGCGCCCAGACAAATCCAAATTCACACTAGTAAGCCAATTGGAAGTGATCCTACCCACTTGTGCCTCAACATGGGCCTGGAAAAGGTAGTACACACCTTTCCTATTAATCACTTCAACCAACTCCTCCAACAATATTGTCGACTATCCCATCCCCAATATACAATCTTTTCCAATCAAGATTAAATGCCCATTCCCCGGACTCCAAGCTATCCAATACAGAATTAGACAGAAAGATTTTAATAAGTATTTCCCGGCCTAAAAACCTTTCTTATCTCTTCCATCAAACTAACTCAATATTTATTTGAATACACTTTTATTTGAATACACTATGGCTAACTTTAATAGCACATACATTTTTTCACTTAAATATCTTTTCCATAAAATTCATCTAAGATTTACATGTATACATATTACTGAAAACTCCATGTTTATTTAAACTATATGCATTTTCATTACTCACCCAAAACTTACATCATTAAAATCATTCCATATTTAAATAAAACTCCATTATATTTAAACCACCTTTAATTTGCACATAAAAAGGCTTTCTTAGTATGCCACACCATGAGTGTTTTAAGAGTAATGAAAAAACGTTTTAGTGCTATTTTCATGTTCCCATTAAACAACGCTTAGTGCTATTCTCATGCCTCATACAATTTAATATCTGGACCCACATCTTAAGGCTAAAAACAAGGAAGAGATTAAATTTACAGTATTATAGATTCTATTGTTTCATCATGAGTATACATTCCAGTTTAATTATGATTCTTTCCTCCAGTTCTTTCTAGTCCAATGCTATATGTTTTTTAATTACATTTGATGCGACTATAACATCAAAGTGTTTCCCTGAAAAGAAAGTTCATTTAATCATATCAATACATAATGTTAAATGTTATTAATTTAATAACATATTTTTTTTTTGTTTATATCAAAACAAGAATGTTCCTTAAATATTGTTTGTACTTATCTTCTTTTCTTTAAAATAATAATTAAAATTTTTATATTTTTAAAACAAGAATGTTCCTTAAATTACTTTGTACTTATCTTTTTTTAAAATAATAATTAAAAATTTTTATATTTTTAATTAAAATAATAAATTTTTTTTTTTATATTTTTAATTAATATAATTATAATTTATTTAATATTATAATTTAATATAAAAAAAAATTTAAAATCAAATATTCTTTGAAGTTTGTTTATCTTAAATAAATATTTTGTTTCTTCATGTTAAATATATATTTTATTTTATTTTTATTTTTTTGGTTTTATGGTTTTTCCTTAATTACTTATAAATATTAAATTAATTATTTTAAAAATGGTATAGTATATATTTTTTAAATTTATTAATTAAAAATATTTATAAAAATTAAATTAAATTAAATTCAAAAAATATATATTTGTTTTATAATTTTATGATATAAATTACAAATAAAATAGGGTAAAGTGAGTTTCATATCTATATATATTTGTTTAACATCAATTTTGTATTAACAATTAGATAGCAAGTTAATACAAAATTGATGTTAAACAACTATTATATATATAGAGAGAGAGATAGCAAGTTAATACAAAATTCAAAATTGATGTTAAACAACTATTATATTCCTATTGTATTAGAAGTATAACTATGTACTCTACTAGTATACCACCTAATAAATTGAGTTAATAATAATATTATCTTGCAAAACATTTCTAATAACAAGCTTTACATGCACTCATGTTTATTGAGGGTTTCTTCTTTGACACCAACTTGGAGGTTGGTTTTCTTATCAATAGCTCCATCTCCATGACACCATTCAACCTTTGTCCTTGCTACATTGTTTCTTCTTCTTTCACCTTAGAGAGTGCATTTTGGAAATATCCAATAGACTAATTAGGAAGAGCCAAGAATTGGAAGAGCCCCTCGGATAATTGTGACCTATTGACTATTTGAAACTATATCCAATAAATAATCATTTTTTTCCAAGACTTCATACCTTTTGTTGGAGTTTACCATAAATATTTTGTTTATTTGCCCTTGTTAGCTTTCAATTGATTGGATGCACTAAGTATGTATTGGACCTAAAATTGTTCTTCAAATTCCACTTCCATTTCCAATTCCTCCTTCCAATATCAAGTGCATCATGCACTTCAAATATGTGACAGTCGCAATGCCTTACACCCCTTCTAAGGTCTAGAATTTCACATAACGTAGAATGATCCTTATGATAGTGATAGCTAGCCATGGATTTGCTAAATTTAGTCCAATTCTTGGATTGATTTCCCTCACTTTCACTATCATTCTAGACCCAACTCAAGAAACCCAACCCTCCTATTACCTCTGAAAACCTCACTTATTGAGATAAAGTCCTCAAGCTCAAGCAAGGACTTGGAGGAACTAAGAGGGAGGTCAATGTCACCTGACCAAACCTCTTCACACTTTAGTTTGGATCTTATCCAAATCAAGGGGAGATTCCTTGACGTAGGATTGTTAAAGCTTAAGTAATAAGGGCTCAAGGTGAAATGAAGAGTGGTTTTAGAAAAACAAGTGTTGTAGTATAATTTTAAAAGAGAAGTGATCAGAGGATTAAGATTAGTGTCAAGTCCATTGGGAAAGTGGAGTCAAGACTCATTTACCAAGGGCAATAAGCATGGGGTTGAAAGTGAACACAAACCCAATAAGGGATCTCCAAACAGTTTATCTTGCTACCCACCAATGTACAAAATTACTTGTGGTAATTCTTGATGAGGAAAATCAACAATACACGTATGAATTGATGTCTACGAATTGTCCACATATACATAGCAGCAAGTTTGAATTAATATAAAAGATGCTACATTATATTACCATCCATAAACACAAAGATAAATAAGAGGGGAATGAGCCACAATTAAAATCTTCTTGACAAGGGAACTATATTCTTGCTTAGGAATAAATTTTACCCATATCAGTTTAGTCTTTCAAACACACTTGATGTAAGCGATATCCAACATAATATTCAACAACATCAACCCAGGAACACATATCATAAGAGTAAAAATCTCCTAGTATAACATTGCCTTCAAGATCTTCAACAAAGCTCAAAGGGGAGAGTCCCAAGTCCAACCATACAAAAGAGGGAAAGATAAAACCCTTATATAGGTTTGAGCTCTACTCCTCTTACAATAATAATAATAATAATAATATAATGATTTATATAGAATCACTTTCCAAAAATAACCAACATCCCCCTAAAAAATGTGTAATAACTCACTAAGGTGGATGTCCATCAAGATATTCAATAAAAATCGATCCACTACATGCATACAAATGTGATAATAAAGTTGTCTCACCATACACATGTGTGGACCAATCATAAACTTAGTTCAACATACCAAACATGTTGAGTCATGAAGTTAAAGTACCATGCATCCTCCTCAAGGCTCGCAGGTTGAGTATGGGATGACTCATTCATCAAATAAAATTGACATTAATGCACAATTGGTCAGCTATTGTAGAGGAGGATCCATTAAGGTATCACACCTAACTCCAATAAAACTTGATCCACTACATGCATACAAATGTGATAATAAAGTTGTCTCACCATACATATGTGTGGACTAATCATAAACTTAGTTCAACACATCAAACATGTTGATTCATGAAGTTAAAGTACCATGTATCCTCCTCAAGGCTCGTGGGTTGAGTATGGGATGACTCATTCATCAAATCAAATTGACATTAATGCACAATTGTTCAACTATTGTAGAGGAGGATCCATTAAGGTATCACATCTAACTCCATCCCATTGTGAGTTGTATTGCACCATATGCTCGATAGGAAAAAATATGACATCTCCTCATCAATTCAACTTACCAATAAAATGTTGTTTTATTTTCCATAGAGTTCATAACATGGTCCCATCCCCCTTCACCATACTCCATACTCGTGGGAAAATGAGTAAACCACTGACTTGTGGAATGATATGTGGAAGAAACCCCCCCAATATATGAATATATGTGCCATTGAATCCATTTTATGTAGAACCATATGCCATGTGAAACAAGCTAAGTAAGAGAGAAACCCATTAGAAAAAAAAATTAATTCACCTCCACGTTGCATGGGTCAAAGGGTTAATACGACGGGCCCATGAAACAATTTGAGGGCCAAAGAATCATGAGGACCCACAACTTTATGCTTTAACACCTCCATAATAGTTGAAGTCCACTAAGAATAGTTTGTAACTGATTGGCTTGAAGGCAAGATGCTAAACAACTGTGTGTTGTTCCTCATCCATGATTCCATATAACAATTAATTAGTACCTTTTAACAAGTGTGCCCCTTATCATGGTATTTTTTCTCATAAATTTGGTGTATGATGATCTAAGGAAATAGGTTAATGGTAAGAGTGAAAGTCTTCTTCCTTATGGACCATCATCAAGTTATTTTAGGTGGTGTGGTTTTTCTTGAATAACGGTGATGAATCAACACACATCATAAATAATAGCCAATAGTAATTGTCCTTATTATTAATTGATAACTAAATTATAGTAAGTTTTATCACCTTAAAAAAGAAACACCAAATCTAGAATTTAACATTTAAGTATCTCTTCCATCAAAATCGCCTAAGATTTGTTTGTGCATTATTATTGAGACCATTTTTAATAACACATATGCATTTTCCCAGGTCACCCAAGATTTACACATGGACTTGTCACATGTTGATGCCACATGAATTTTTCTAGGTCACCCAAGACTTGCATTGAGAATTGCATTGAGGTCACTTTAAATAGCACATTCATTTTCACAGTTCACCCAAAAATTGTATTGGTTATCTCTTCCATCAAAATCACCCATGAATTGAAAGTGTACTTGATAAATGAATAAAAATCACATTATTATTTGGAACATCTTTAATAATGTATACATTTTCATAGATCATCCAAATTGTATTTGTTATCTCTTCCATCAAAATCACCCATGAATGAAAAGTGTACTTAATAGATGAATAAACATCACATTATTATTTGGAACATCTTTAATAATGTATACATTTTCATAGATCACCCAAGAGTATGGAGTATGGTGGTTGAGGCCATGAAAGACCCATTATCATTTAGAAAATTTTAATAATATATATACATTTTTATGAATTACCCAAGACTTAGTTGATATCCCTTTCATCAAAATAATTCAAAATTTGTTATATACCTTTCACCTACACAAGACCTCATTATCATTTACATTTTGCATGGATCACCCAACACTTTGCATTTAGTACCTCTTCCATCAAAATCATGTCAAAATCAGCACAATCAAACCATTATTATCATTTAAACCCACTTTTAACAATACACATGATTAAGACTGATTCTCAATATCTATGCATAAAACCTCATTATCATTCATTTTACCTTTAATAGCAACATAAGACACAATACTTACTAACATCCCATCAAAATCATCCAAAATCAAACCATCATTATCATTTAAAACCACTTTTAATAATATATATAGTGAAGATTTATCCTTAATACGTTTTTTTCAACCAAATCATTCAATATTTACACAAACATATATAACTAAAATAAATTCAACCCACCATTAATAAAATATATATTTATTAACCACCCAAAATATAAATATTCATTATCATTGAAGCCACTTTTGATAACACGTGACCACGACTTACACTCAATGCCTCTCCCATTCGCCCAAACTTACATTTATTCATGTATTGACTACCCATTAATAAAATGCATTTTTTAATTAAAAAATTATATTAATAAAATTTAAAACTTTATTAAAAAAAAAATCTTTGGTGAAAATTTTATGAATGTTTTAAGTCTAATGAAGATTAAGTATGTCTAGATTTGTTCGRTTCCAAACAACATCTTCACGAGGATATAAATCCTTCTCCATTTTTATAAAAGTGGTATTCCTCTATAATTTCCTCCAAACAACATCTTCACGAGGATATAAATCCTTCTCCATTTTTATAAAAGTGGTATTYCTCTATAATTTCTTTAAAGATTGTCTTTAAATATTTTGGAATTTTGRAACAATAACATGAAAAATAKGAGAGTGCAAAATATCAATCAAATAAATAAAAATGTTGTTGACTGAGAAGAAAAGTATACATGTATCAAGAATTCTTGATAAATGGATTAKGAATCTTTACTCATAAAATATAATRTGTGTAGAAATATTATGCAGAAATATTATATAGAAATAATAATTAYAGAAAATATAACATAAATCTCATATYCATCCAAGATTTCAATTATTTATTTTCGATCACATTCAAGGAAGGAAAGATAATGGCTTGCATATGAAAGAACTTTAAAAGAGTATTTTTATTGAAAACAAAATAGAATATGATAAGAAACCTTTAAATATCTAATGTTCAAAATCCAGAGTTCAAAAGATATTATTAAAGTTTATCCCTGAAGTAGTTCTTTGGGATTTTTTCAAAAAATAGTATAGTCTTAGAAAAATAAATTATGCATTCGTCGAAAGTTGGACTAGGATTGGGCTCCTATGGATTGTAAAATAAATATAGGAACATGGTTGAACCTGAAAGGAAGAAAAAGAGAAAGGATCAAAAAATTGGTTATGTTTTTCTTGGGACAAGAACTTAAACACAACTGGATGATTTCTAAACAGTAATAGAAAAGAATTGGGAAGAATGTGATATGTATTAATCACAACAATGGTGTTCTCCCTTCTTATCTGGATGTTAGCGGGGCTTTTGTAGTCTCCTTTGTTGCAGTTTAATGACCGTTCTAACCGCTTCTATTTGACCTTCTTCAGTTATCTTGATCAAAGCTTGCTTTAACCAATTTTCAATATAATCTTTCATAGAAGCAATTGTTATATATTGTCTAACTTTAATATTAAACAATGTAATTTCATATTCTCTATGATCAATTGAGAGTTGTTGTAAAGTGTCTTCGATGTCTTCATTGTTATTGACATATCTTACAAGCCAATTCTCCACTTCATGTTTTGTATATTCAATCATGCTATTAAAATTTTTTGTTGAGACTGCCTTTAGCATTTCCATATGTTCTTCAAAAACATTTGTTGTAATAAGAATGGAATTTAATATTAACCTTGGGTCTTGGACCTCTCCTATTCTTCGTGCCAAATCTAATCAATTAATTTAAAATAAGATTCCCCCTTTTTGACACTTAGATTATCAAGATCACTTAATATTTCTTTCAAAGTGTTAATCCTTTTGATCCAACAAGATTTTAATTATTTTACACGTGTCGGGGATGGAATATCTTCTTATTTATCCTGAGTTTAGTCATACCAGAAATTTTTAGAATAAATGTTATTACAACATCTTTATAAAAACCCTCGTCATTTGTGAGGTTGGCTTGTAGGTACTCTCTTAAAATAGTTATCCTAGATCCTAAAGAAACGAAATTGTTTTCCAAATCCCATGCCTCCAAAATGAGAGACGTCATCTTTTTAATTTTTTTTCCCAATATAGCATCTAACAACAACCAACAAACTTGATGTTCCTTTTAGCTTTGAGCTTGATTAAGGCATTATGTCTAAGATTTTTCCAGCTTGAATGGTAGTGATTGGACTTGCAAATATAGGGGGTGGTATTATGGTATACTCTATTTATTTAACTCTTTCTTTAAGCATGGAATTTTCATCCTCCATTTCATCTACTGACATTTCCAAAGGATCTCTTGTAGCCCTATGCATCCTTACAATTTTTTATGGAAAAAACCTATTCAAATTATGTGAAACATTTTTTTTTATCCGAGGTAATATCTCATGAGAAACCCCCGAGTACTTCCCCACTTCGTGGATGGTAAACATGGTAAACCACCAACCCTGATTATGTTCAAGCCTAACCCCAAGGGGGAACAAGAGATTCAAACTTATGACCTCTTCTGTTGGGGATAACTTCACGTGATATCCTGGCGCAGGATTTACCCACAGTATGGTAGCCTATAAATGGTCTATTTCTCATGAAACCCACAATGGGGTGTCCAAGTATTTGTTTATGATCTATGTTGATCCCTCAATTAGTTGTTATAGCTGCTAAAAAGATCAAACTATGTCTTTGATTTCTTAATTCTGCCTCTTTTTATTGCACCGGTCCTTAAGCACCTAAACACAAGGCACTAACCCTTTTCTCCTCTATGCAACTAGTGGTTGTGATCGTAGCTTAACCAATTAAGAACTTTAATTCGTGTACGTAGATCTTCCTTTCCAAACCGCGATCAAAGGTTGAGGCAATCATCAACCGAAGGGATGATCCAACAGCTTTGTTTTAATTAGTCGGTGAGATGATGGCCCGCACTACTCCAACATGGTAGCATGTTAACACTTTTTCATAGTGTGCATAAATCCTGGCGTCAAAAGTTTCCAAGTCAATGGGTGATCCATATCAATAACACGACACCCCCTCGAAATTAATGTTTGTGCAACTCCAAGTTGCGGTTTCATTCACCTTCGTTGATCATGTCTTCGGATTGACGATATGATTTCTTTGTCATGCAACTTCCTCCAATCTAAATCCACGACTGGGACTTAATCTAAGGTTGACCCGATGGTTGAGGTTGCTCTATGGTTTTCCAACTTACTATTCGACAATCTCAATGTTTCCCCTCCATATCTGACGATCAAGAATCAAACATCCTTTACAACAAAATTTGGCAGTCCTCATTGCATGGTTACATGATCTAACGATTCCTTTTTCTCTAAACTCATACTCCCACGATCCAATAAATCTTGGACTCTCTCTTTCATCCAACGGTCCACAATCGGTACCAAGAGATTGACGATTCCTGTAACTTCTTCCTGACCTCGATCTTCAACTACATGCCTTCCATTAAAATAGGGTCATTGATCCTTTATAGTGACCGATGATATCCTTTGGAGGTTCTATTTCCCTGAGACTCCTCTTCCTCAAAACCTGCAACAAAACTCTAAGGTCTACAATTCAACCTTTACACCGATCTACAAGGGTTTCCGATACCTATTTCCACAGAGACATAATATTCAAGATGATAGAGATTTTCAACACACATAATGAATATAAACTTCCGCAGTGATACTCGAAATAGAGTATTCCTTTCCTTAATCATACATACATTGTACAGAGGGTTTACATAAGGCTCTTCAATGCATTCTCTGACCTAGATCACAATCAATAGGTATTTCTTTTGTTTCTCTAGCCTAATTCATATTTGTTTGGTTGCACCCTCTTCTTGGCCTAATTTCCTCTCAATTGGCCACCTTTCAAATTCTTCTAAGGATTACAATATTATACACAAGGATTTTGAAACCAATTTTGGTTCAAATCCACAATCCTCTCAACAATCAATCCCTAAGGATCCTCTCAGATCCACAAACCTCTCACTTAACTCCTATCTTTAGGATTCACAAATCCCTATGAGATATAACTGGGGATGTCTCTCATTTCCCAATAACTCTCATGTTATCATACATTCGAGAACATTTACAATCAAATCCTCACTTTCATTATCAAACCCATATCTTATGTCTCTCTTCTAGAAATCATAAAACATAGGAACACGCAATAAAACAAACATGAGGGAACCAACTCCCTAGTAAATGAAAGACCCCCTAGGTCTCTACCAAATGTACAATAATTTGGAGGTAGGATGCTCTTGCATCAAACTCCCAAGGAACAAAATTTTCCATGATCTCCTAATCATGAGTCTTCAATTGTTGAAACCCTCCTGGATCCCAAACTTTATATTTCTGCTTGCTTGCCTTGATGTCCAGTTGTAGTGTTTTTGCCTGCAACTTTTTACTTTCTCTGCTAATGTATTTTTTCTTTGTCCTTTCATGTCTTCTATGAGACATCTTCACCATCAACATCCTCAATTCTTCAATCTCAATGTCTATCTTATCCTTGTGTTGGTACATGCTCTGCAATTTGTTGTTATGTTGCTGCATTTTGTTGTTGTTACTATTATCCATTGGTTGTTGCATCTCCTTTTCTTCCATATCTTCAAAAATTTTACTATGATTTCCACTTGTGCCACTGTTAATTGACGCATCAATCTACTCTTCCATACCTGCAAATACTTTGCAGCCTTCATCACTTATATATTTAGCTAGCCATTCCTCTAGAAACTTCGTCTCATCTTCCAAGTTAATCAATTCAACTTCATTAAGTGTTCTAGACATTTCACTCCTAGATGCTTGTGAACATGTCCTCTTACTGGTTGTACTTTCCTTTTGTAAATCCTGATTCCTTAACAATCCTTACATCAACTCAATATATCTCTTCCAACTGATGAGAATTATATCTGAATTCCCCTCTTCTTCTTTCCTTTGGCTATCCCCATGAGCCAACTCTTTTCCATCTGCAACAAAAAAATCTTGTAATTTTCCTTCAATTTCTTTGAAAAAATGTGCATGGACTTCCTCTTGGATGTATTTATGATATAATGTTGTCTCATCCTCCATTTTCACAACAAAAATCTCACTTTTTCCTCTCTCGGGGATGTAAAAATGCATTTCTTTTTCTTCCTTCTTCTTCATGATAGCTTCAAGTGATTGTCTATCACCTGTAAATACTGCAACCACACACAAAATGTCATATTTAAAAATATTACACTCTCTATCCTCTTTTGACTCCTCTGCCAACATCTCCTTATGTTGATATGAAATATCCAAAGAGTTCATGAGACTT